>NEWO01000346.1:66396-79997 GCA_003013225.1 Phalaenopsis aphrodite | reverse complement strand
GGTTTAAATGAAATTATGGAACTCATTAAGTTGGGTTTAGTAAGTTCATTTGGACTAAGTGAATCCAATAGAAAATAGTGGTGCAGAAACGAGGGAACCATAGGATCCTAACCGGTATCGCTCTAATCAACTTTAATATGCCCTCATAAAATTTAAAGAACTTCAACCATAGCGCCACCTGATTTGATGTTATAACTTGACACACTAGATAACTCAAACTTGTCGCAGCAGGAGCTTGGAGCTAGCTTGGTGGGCAGCACGGCTATCTTCAACAATAATACCTGTCTTCCCCAGCTAAACCAATCTTCCTTCCTTAGACCTAAACAACAAAGCCATAGGACCTCGAGGTTGCTTGCTTATGCAACGTAAATCCTCACCTTATCTTTAGGCCTTTGCATAGCCCTGCTATACAATATAAGCCCTAACTTGTCTTAAGATTCTGAGGTTGTCGTTTGTCATGACAGAAATCTTCACATCTTCTAGGCTATTTGTGTGATCATTTCACACAAATGTAAGCCTTAACTAATAAAATTGACAAGATGAAACACCTAAATATTTCACCTCAAAACTGAAGCCAAACATTAGGATAGCTTGGGAAGTCACTGAGGTTCTCCTCTGATTCCATGACATCCCCTAGTCCTTATTCCTTTTGATTCTACAATAAAAAAATGTTCCAAATTTGAACCAATCCCCTTGCACACCTCTGTGTCCGATTTCGTTGAAGAGTCCTACCCTTTAAAATTCCTTGAAGATAATTTTTCTTGATTTCTATCGAGATTTTTCTTAAGTGACTTTGGTCATTTAAGATGTAACTAACTATAGGGGCTTGCCCTTATAGGAAGCATGTCTGAACCCAGCTTAATATAAACCCTATTTAATCCTTTATATTAAATAGGGGAACTTGTCGGCAAATACAAAGGTTTCATAGACCAAACAGACGTCATACTTTCCTTAGTTTATTTAAATGAGCCTCATCATCAATTCTTGTGTTTATCCTTCGGGATAGATATAGGATTTGATGTATAATGCTCTTTCATTTTAAACTATGAAAAATATGGGGTCAGTTTGATTTCATACTTCAACGTCCTTCCGAAGCGGGCGAGGGGATTTCAATTCCAGTGACCAACAACTTTTTTACGAGCAACCCCAAACCAACCCGAAATAACGGTGACAGATGCCTTACTCCATTTAAGGTGGTCTTAAACCTATCTTGAAGATTTGTGTCACATTAGGAAGAAAAGTTTTGGGACTCACACCCAATCCAAATGGTGATAAGAAAAATATTTGTTACGTTGAGGAGGAAAGCACTGAGACTCACATCTAGCCCAAAGGGTAGAGGGAAAATATATCCAAATCTTTGTACTCCCGAGAACAACATGAAAATAGTGTAGAGAATTTGTGGTGTTATGCTCATAGATATGTGACATGTGAAGATTGACATTGGCGAGAAAAATTTGTGAGACTTTGTGTAGAGTATGAGACTCTATGGGGATGTGAGAAATTAGTGCAGACCAAGATAGTCGTGCTGCACAAGGAAAGAGTAAAAAACCAAACTAAGAGGAAAAAACTCAACAAATTTATCATTTTCTTTTCTTTTTGTCTTTATCACATTTAATCATCAAAGTAGGTTTTTCAAAACTTAATTTTTGTTGGTTCATTTTTCAAAATGCTACTTTATTTAAATTTTGTTATCATCAATTTTTTTATTATTTTGTTTTTTTATTATAATTTAAAATCAACATATGGTTTTGTAACTTTTTATCCATCGTACAAAAGGGCAATTTGAAAAATATGTTGAATTCTGAAAGAAATTTCATTAATCTACTTCAAACAAGTGTTACAGATTGAATACACGCTAAAAGCATCAAAAGAGACGACTATGCTAAATACATCTGAAGCATTATATGCTAAGTACATATCTTATATGCTGCTCTGACACGATGAGCTCTTTATCAAGCTAACCTACTAAGCCATGCTCCAGGACAAGAATTCTTTTTAGAGGTATAACCATCTCATAGCTTGTATGGCTGTAGCTCTTCCAATTCTGGATTCAGTTGGAATCTATATGACATCTTATTGTCTTCTATCCTTCTCAATGTAATTGAAACTCTGCGGTGTCGTACCTCTGGAAAGCAGTGCTTGGTGAGGTCTGCTCTGTTTCCCTTTAAAACTAGTATCGAACCCACCGACTGCAGAATTGCAACTGATCCTCTGAACTTCCCGGGTCTAACAATGTCAATTTCTTTTTTGAAAAAAATGTCACTTTTATTCATGAATGAGACTATACAGAATGGTCTGACAAAATCATGGTGATCTATATGTGGAGGAATGCAGTCTCCCTCTTCATAAATGTGGATGGTACAACTATTTGGAAAGCAATCCACTGATAGCACACTTTATTTGACCATCCTTTTTATCATCAACTTTATTGTGGGAGGCGATGGATCCAACTCGTCGTGTCTTAAGATCCCCAGGGTTCCCTTGCTTATCCTTGGTGAAATTGTAGTAACAACCACATTGGATGGTTATCCTGCCTTTTCCACGCATCCATTTTTGTGGCTTTGAACAATTTCTTTCTGTCAGAAGACCGGCTTAGCCTCAATCCCTCAGGTCAAAAACACATTCTAGAATGCTTCTTTCTTCACTTTCAGAAAATACTTTGGTGTACAGTTCTAGACCTTCTTGTATATTGACAAATTTTCCTTGGACCTCTTCGTAGAATTCAAACTCTCTTTTATTTACTTTGCCCATCCTACCAAATTTTGCCATAGTAACCATTTGTGACTGTTGGGACCACTCCCTCATTTCAGTATCTACAGGAATCCATGTCTGCACTGTCTTTGTATCCAATGGGATGTATGATTCTTCATTTGAGTGGCCGGTAGTTTGAAATCCACTATCAGTAGATATGTACCCTTTAGAGTGCTGTAACGCTCTAGGTGGAGGATGTTACATTATGGGCATTCCACAAATGCTCATGTATCTGGTATCTATCTGAGGATCTTGGTGTTGCACATCTGGCAACCTGCATAAAGCTCATCTAAAATTGTTGGTAACGTCAGCTCTGAAGCAAACTCAATCTTATACTTTGTGATAGGCAAACTTGAGGAAGTCTCTCTCATGCAAGGATCTTAGATTTTTCCCACAGGAATTAGGATAACTAAGTTTTCTAACTCTTTCAGATGTCTTTTTTCTTCATATAGAAAGGCTTTGTTTTTCGAGGATTGGAATTTCTACGTTGAGTTCTTCTTAACGGTGCATCTGGTAGTCTCTCATGATGAACATTAACTAGACATCCTTTTGGCAAAGTTATTATCAATGGTAAGTGGATAGTTCCTTCCATCAGTGCGTTATCCCTTTCTTCCTCCTCAAAGAGGAGTCATCTTTAGTGCTGATCTTTAACTGTGAGGGTAGTCCTTCTTTTTCTCGACGACTGACCATGTCCATTAGGGGACCCTCATAGTCCGCATAAACCTGACCAAAATCTAAGTTAATGTGTATGATGCCACCCCGAGATGCCCTTTCCTCGTTAAGTGTGAGATTCCAGCCATTTTTTAAAGCAAAAATTAGCTTCTCTACAGACATTTTTTCTACAGACGACAGAAAAAACATTAGTGTGCTAAAATTTAGCAGGACCAAGAACAAAACAAAAAAGTTATTAGACAAAATTTTTGTTTACACAAGTTGAACGATTATTTATTTATTTACATGAATATATGTCTTGTCTTAATTTAGTAGAATATCATAATTAGAAGTAAGGAAAAAAAATGAAGTATGCAACTTCAAAATTTTTCATTTTATTGAGGTTGATTTATTAGAAAATTTTGGACTCAGTCACAAATGCTTGGCCAAATAAATAACATGAGAATAATCAAAATCTCAAAATCTCATTTTGAGCAAAGTTAAGTTGTATAGTATGTCTTCAAATATTGTCCATTGATTGACAACATAATTTTTTCACCTCGGAAATCAACCAGCTGGTAGGATCCTTCTGAATAGACATTTTCTACAACAAATGGTCCCTCTCAAGTTGGCTCAAATTATACACCTATCTTGCGAAGTGCAAGAATAGGTACTTTGAGAATAAGAACGAGGTCACCCAATTTGATTTCCTCTGGTGGATCAATCTATCATGGCTTCTATCATAGTTTCTCGGTAAAGTTCTATGTTTTGTTGTGCTTCTGGTCATTTTCCCTTGAGACTTTCTAATTCTTCAAGTATGAGCTTTGTACTTTATTCAGTCATAATTTGGTTGGTGATGGTGACTCTGAGAGATGGTGTCAGAAAGTCCAACGACAGCACTACCTCAGACCCATACACAAGTGCGAAGAGTGTACCTTCAGTGGGAGTCATGAACGTCGTCAAGTAGGCCCATAAAGCTTGTAACTATTTATTATACCACTTTTCGTCTAATGTTTTTCTTAAAATCTATACAAGTATTTTATTGAAGGCTTCAGCCAGTCCATTTATCCTAGGATAGTAGATCATAGATTATCTCTAGTTTATCCCATGTTTCTTGATGAAGTTACTAATTATTGTGCTCTTAAAGGTTGTACCATTGACGAAAATCACTCTGCACGATATGACACAAGATTAGTATATGCAAATATTTAAGAAGTTGACCACACTCAACGATGTCAAAAACTTGATGCAGGCCTATTTGTAATAAATAATCAATATAACAAAAAAATACTATTTATAAAAATAATTTATCTTTTTAAACTCCTTTTAGACTGATAAATCTCTTTTAATATCAATGCAAGTATACGTATCGTTTCAAGTAATATAAGGCTCTAATGGAGTCTTAGATATCGATTCCATAGGGAAGTTGGAAAATGCTAAAGTAATATATGAAAATTACTTTATAATAAAAACAAAAAATGAAAGTGAAGCGCGAAGTTTGAAAATTGACTACTCAGGGGAATGTGAATTAAATTGCAGATGTAAGATTCGAGAAATAAATTAAACTAAATACTAGACTTTCAAAAGTAAAATTACAAAAATTAAACAAAGTTTTTGTTGTGACGGTAATTTCAAATTTACGAAAACATTCTTCCCTTTTACAATGAGTATATGGTTTGTGAAGAAATTTAAATCATTTGAATATATATAAAATTGTTTATTACCAAATAGGAGCAATCATATTTCGGGTCCCTCTTCCTAGTGCTATAAAGAGCATTGACTAATTCAGAATTTGGTCCCTAATTTCGTTGTTAGGCTGGGAGGATACCAGTTGCCACTCCAAAGTTCCCACTTCTCCCTCCCCTGAGGGCTAACAATCTCGCAATAGTTTTCAATTAGCTAAACCAAATTTGGTTTTTCATCTGTCACCTTAAAATCTCCAATTCGACATCCAACAAAAGTATATTTTCTCATTTATTTGCACCCAATCCCATGGATGACATACTCTCTCTTGAAATAAAAAGTGATTCTCCCTATGTTGTAGAAATCATATCTCATTTACGGACATATGTCTCTCAACAAGTTTTAACATTTCAATTGGCAGATCGAAAAGTAAATGAAGATCGGTGTTCAAATAATCACAAATTATTATCATTTAAAACCATGGAAAATAAAATCTATTCTTCACAAAACCATATCTTCAAATTAAAGAGAAGGATAAATAAAACTATTCAGAGTTCATGAGAAGGATACAATAAAACACAAATTTCATATATAGAAACAAGTTTACAAAATAAAAGAAATAAAATTACAACTTATCTCACAATCCTTCTCAAGCAAATCCCTAGACGTTCTCTCCAAGCCTTACACTTTTTATAATCACTCCCAATTCTCTCTTATAAATGTAATGAAGAAGAAATCTCTCATCTTCTCTCTCCTCTTACAATCCTAGAAGAAAATCTCTTCTCTCTCTCTAACTCACGCCACTTTCTCTCTCTCCCTCTCACGTCACACACACACACACACATACTCAACTCTATGAATTATTCTTCTTTAATTTGGGTTGCCTCCGCTTTACCTCAATGTGATGCTCAAAGTGTTACAAAATTTTTTTAAATGAATATATTTTTTAGATTTGGGGTGCCGAGAGTTATCATTACTGATGAGTGAAGTCATTTCAGAAATGTCATTATGGAGATGTTATTAAAGAAGTATCATATAAATTATATGATTGCTACATTTTATCATCCTCAGACAAGTGGTTTGGCTAAATTATCCAATCGAAAAATTAAAAGAATTATGTAAAAACGTGTGAATCCAACAAAAATGGATTGGTCATTCAAACTTGACTATGCTTTGTGGGCTTATAGGACTGCATATAGAACTCTTATAGGACTGTTCCCATATAGGCTAATATTTGAGAAAGCTTGTCACCTGCTTGTTGAAGTTGAGCGTAAAGATTATTGGGCTATTAAAGAGTTCATTTATAATTTAAAAGATTCTGGTGAGAAAAAATTGCTAAAACTAAATGAGCTTGAAGAGATAAAGAATGAATCTTATGAGAGTGTGAATATTTATAAAGAAAAGATGAAAATATGACATGATCGAAAGATTCTTACTAAAAATTTTCAGCTAGGGCAACAGGTTTTGCTATATAATGCAAGGTTAAGACTATTTCCAGGCAAACTTAATTCCAGGTGGATGGGCCCATTTGTTGTGATAAAAGTTTATCCTTATGGAGCTGTGGATATTAAAGATCCTAATTATGAGAAAATTTTTAAAGTGAGTGGAAATAGAATGAAACCTTATTATATAGGAGATCAACATAAATATAATGATGGAATGATGTTGGGTCAACCAGAATGAGCACATATTACGTCGGGCTGGCGACGTAAAACCAAGCGCTTTGTGGGAGGCAACCCATAGTTATTAGTGTGTTTTTGCTTTAATTGCTGTTTTGAGGGTAGTATTTTTTATTTTATTATGCGCTAGTAATGATTTTTAGAGTTTTTTTAGTGATCTAGACATGTTAGAATAAGAATTTGGACCTTAAGTTAACTGGTGCAAAAATGTGCACTGGCACATAAGCGCGGCTGTTTAATCACATGTGCAAATTTCGATTTCTAGAAGGTGTAACTGTAATTTAGTTGGAATAAACATGTTTTGGCAGTTTCTAGTCATGCCTCGAAGTTATTTGTGGGAATTAGGACTATAAATAGAAGGGATTTGTGAAGTAATTTCACCCGAGATTATTTTTCACCCTAAAAGTCTAAGAAAGAGAGAGATTTAGAGAAAATGTCTTCATGGGAGATGGATTTGAAGAAGAAGGAAGAAGCCATGAAGAAGAAGTTCATTAGTCAAAGTGCACAGGAGATGTATAACTGTTTTATAGCCATTAGTATTGAAGGAATATCAGAGAAGATCAACAAGATGGAGAATACTTTATCTGTATTAGAGACTAAGGTGCTTGAATTGCTCATCTAGAACATATTAGGTGGCAACTTAAGATTCAATTCAACCATACCAGTTATATAGAGGAAGCAGATAAGGCAATGTTCCTTAAGCAGAAGCGGATCAAAGATGATAGTATTAGTGCTCGCCACCACCGTCTGTTTTATCAACTCTATATTTCTGGAGTGACTACTGTGAGACCAGAATTCGTTCCTTCTAATGAAGAGTGACATTAAGTTAAGTGTTAGGAATTATGTGTTTGGAGTCATGTTTTTAAGTTAAGTGTTTATGTCTTGTGCTTAGTGTTTCTGTCACTTATGTGTTTAATTTTAAATGTGTGTTAAGTGTTTTGTACTTAGGAAAATTTTCTCATCCAAGACTATTTGGAAAGAGAACTAGGCGCTAAATGTGTTTGTACTTGTTTGTGAATAAATCTAAGTATATTTTTGTGAAATTTTGTGTTATTTTTAGCCTCGAATTGAATTAATTACTATGGAGAATTTTGAGAGAGAAGGGGGTTAAAGGAAGTAAAAAAAAGTCAATTAAGAGCCATGAGACCATTTATGGGTGGTTTACTTAGGCTAAAATTGCATTTTACTTACATTTAAAAATTTCAAAAATTTTTGCACTGGCGCCTAAGCGCTACATTTCATGCTTAAGCGCGAGCCAACCCAAGGGGCAGGTGCCTAAGCGCCACGTACCCACACTTAAGCGTCGGTTCACAAAAACTAGTTTGTGAATGGTTAAAAGTTAATTTTAAGTCCAAAAATACCATTTTTAACACCTCCTACCGTCTTCCCAAACTCAAGTTCACGATTTTGGGGGCTAGGAAAAGTGGAATTTGAAGATTTCTTGGTGGAATCGAGTGAGATTTGCTAGATTGAAGTTTCTTAAGGTAAGAGCTTTACTTCTATGCAAAAATTTTGGATTTTCACCATATATTTTAAGCACATTTGGAAGATTTCAAAATTTTACTATTCATAGTGAAAAGTGACAAAAAATCTATGGAAATTGCTTCGGAAGTTTAGTTAGTGCTTTTGGAAGTTTAGTTTAGTGATTTAAACTTGATTTTTAAATTTATTTTTGGATTTTATCAAATTTGTAGAATGACACCAAGATTGAAAAGGAGTAGAGGAAAGAGCCCATTTGATTCGAGCAAATTTGTCAGTTCAAAAGCTGAGGATTGATATAGTGACGCTCTATAGTCACGAAAATTGATTCAGGAGCGATGTTTCAAGAGTCCAGGTGGAGAAGTAAAAGACCTGATAGTCCGCCGACAGTGGAAACAGTTCTGATGTTTCTCTGCTCTCGTAGTCATTTCTGTTGTAAGGGAGTTTTATGCAAATTTCCCATAGGCTGAGGATGATCGAGTTATGGTCAGAGGGAAGTTAATACCTTTTACTCCAGAGGTAATCAACTTATTTTACCATATATCACTAGATACTTTGAGTTTTTTATGCGAATTATAGTCCTACAGAAGTAGACTTAGACGAGTTTATTTCACACTTGACTATTGGGAGAGGATATTGGAAGATTACAAATACGAGGAGAGTAAATTTCCCAACTTTAAAGGTATGTGAACCTTCAAATGCCTGACACTATTTCATTTCTGCTTGTCTGTTTCCAACCAATCATCTCAGTGAAGTGACCAAAGAGAGAGCAATGTTGAATTACTATTATCAGGAGGGAAAGCCCATCAACATAGGGGCTTTGATCTATCACACTATCATCAGTTCTGCTACAACTGCTACTACTGCAGGTATAGGATTTGCTTCCTTGAAATTTTCTTTATGCGAGGAGGCTGGAGTGAAGTATGATAGTTGGGAGGAAGTTTTATTGCCTTTAAAGCCCATTATGAAGGTGAATCTGAAGATTTATTCAGAACTTTCAATTTTGGCTAGAGAGGAATATTTTCCAGGAGCTATAGATTAGAGACGTCTGCTGCATCTACCTCTATTGCATCTTCATCATGACCATCTACTTCTCGTGCTTCTACATCTAGAGGTGATACCAAGACTCAAAATGAGTTATTGTAGAAGAAGATGGATAATATCAATTTTAACGCTACTAAGGTACAAAATTTAGAGCTTTTTACAGATCATACTAAAAGTAATAATAGAAGGAAGAGTGATTACGAAGAGAAATTCCACTCATCTTTAGAAAGCCTGATTAGAGGTAAACCAGGAGTGCGATTTCCTCCATACCTCGATATCCTTAATATGAGCTTGCAGAAAAATGGTACAGCGGTGATTCTGAGGATGCAGAGTTGAGCAGAGAGATTCATTCTATGATTGTAATATGATGTGAACTATGTGGTCTGAGCTTGTTATATCTGCATCTGTGTGTTGTTTTATTCTATGTTGTGTTTTGGACTTTTATGTTTTATTACTATTATGACGTTTGTGGTAGTTAATATTTTACTTTTAAAATTTAGGGTAGTAATTTTGGTTTTGTGTTTAGTATTGTGATTTAGTTAGTTTAGAACTTAACTTAATTTAACATCTGTTATAAAGTAGAAAATCTTGCTAGCTTAGACCATAAACTTGAAATTCAGAAACTGCTGCCCTGTATTTTTCTTTTATCATGTTAGTGTGTTGTTTGCTTTTATACCCACTGTTTAGAAGTCTATTGAATCTCTACATGTTAAACTAAAATAAAAATGCTAGAAAATATGATCAAAATTAATTTTTCTCTTGTCCTTAGTTTTATACTTATATAATTAGGATGTAAAAATTCTTGTTAGCATGTTATTTCAATTTTCATTTCTTGTCAATATAATTATGTGATGCTAAACTGTTTAATCTATTAAAAATTTAAGTTTAGGGGACGGGGGTTGGGGGGATGAAAAACATTTTTAAAATTGGAATTGTATTTGTTCTCAAATGTACTACAAGTGAATTTGATTTTAAGAGAAAAATTGATTATGTATATGAAGTTATATTAGGGAAGTAAAATTTGATTTTAGAAATGAGTAAGCATATTTTGTTAAAATTTTAAGTAATGAAAACACTTTAAGTTTAAAATTTTTAGTATAGAAAATCATGAATATAAGTGACTATCTTTAGTAAGAAAAACTATATTTTTGAAAAATTTAGATAATTTAGACTTTTATTTCTAATAATTAAATTTCCTTTATTAAAATGATTTTCAAAACTATTATTATATCTATAAGTAAAAGTATTATATGAATACTTTACTTTAGGAAAGGAGAAGTGAAATTCAAAATCATTAAATGCCTATCCAGATATAGTAATCATTGTCTGAAAAAGAAAAGATACAAAATGAAGAAGAATAAGAAAAAGAAAAGAAAAAAAAGAAATGTAAGGGAGGAGAAGCTTCAGGATTAGTGTCTAATCAAAAATTGGTTCTACATTTAATATTTTTAAAGTACAACACTTGATAAAATCTTAAGCTTATAAATATAATATAGTAAGTAATTTTTTTTAATAAAAATTTTTAAGTAAAGAAAATAAAATAACTAAAATCAAAATTTAGAAAACTTACAATATTTCTGAATTAGATAGAAACTCATATTTTCATAGTTCTTAACATTAAAAATTTTCAAACTTTAAGTTGGTCTCATTTACTAATTATTTTTTCTGAATTAGACTACTGTATTTCTAAATCTAAATTTTAGTTACTCCTAACGAAACTTATATACATATCATACATATTTAATTTTTAAAGATTGAAGTGTCACTTAAGGACAAGTAATATTTTAAGTTTGGGGAATTTTGATACACTTAAAATATATAGTATTTTTAGACACAATTTTATAGCTAATTTTAAGATATTGCGCTTTAATGGAATGTATTTTTTGCTTTTGTTGTAGATACAAGTTAAAATGGAAAAAATGCTTAAGGGAGCGAAAAATGATCCAATTTGGAACTAAAAGGTGAAAAATTGTGCAAAAGAGTTTTGGCGCCTAAGCGTCAGATCCATTGCTTAAGCGTCGGTAAATAGAGAAGGCAATGCCTAAGCGCTGAGACCCCACACTTAAGCGCTAGTGGCAGTTACTAGACGAGTAAAATAGATTTTCATAAATTTTGAAGAGGTTTTTGAGGAACCCATTGGCTTAATAGGTGGTTGTAACCACCATGGACGAAAATTATCATGAAAGGATGCGTCTCTTAGAAAAATTCATCAAATCAAGACATATTTTGAAGAGATCCCAAGGCACCTCTTGGTAAACTATAAAAGAAAGAAGAGAGGACTTAGAAAAGTTTCCTAAAAATATTGGCAAGTTTTGAAAGTTCTACTTTGGGGAGTTAGTTCAGAGAGATTTTCAGTAACAACTTTTTATTTACTTTATCCTTTTGGTTATTTTGTTTTGAGTGATTGTAAAAGAGAAGAGATTCAAAGAAACTTCAAAAGTTTGGCAGAGGGCTTGAGATAAGTTTTTATCTTTTTGTTTTAGACTACTTTTGATTTTAATCGAGACTTGTTGGTTGACAATGATTTCTTCTTTTAAACTAATGTGTGGTTTTATTTTCTCCATGAATTCAGAGTAGTTTTCTTTATCTATCTTCTTAAAATGATAAGTAATTATGTTTTGGATGGAAGTTGTGGAGAGTATTGATTTTTAATGATGGAAGAAGTTGTGGATTTAAACCCATGCACTTCATTTACTTCTTGATTTGGCCAATCCAGATGTTAAAATTTATTGTAAGAACATGGAAGAACCGGGGTGGTATTGTCTGAATCAACAATTGCAAAGATTCACATGAGTTTGTATGAATGAGAATGTAGTTCGTATGATTGAGTGGAAATAAATAGGGAAATATCCATTGATGGCTTAAGAGTTAGAGGACTTTAAAGTGACATGTTAAAGCTCCCAACTTGGTTTATTATTTTAGGTTCTGACACAAGAATGTTAGCCCTGAGGTGGAGGGAATCAAGGAAACTTTAGAGTGAGAGTTAGTATCTCCCCTGCCTAGCCGGTCTTCAGATCTATTCAAACTTTATAGCATCTCTAGTATCTTATTAAGTTGGGGTAAAGAATATTATTGCTCCTATTTGGCACAACACAATTTGCATACTTTGACAAAAAAAATTCCTTATAAGAAGAAAGATATTTTCATATTAAGTACTTTTCTTCTACAAAAACTTTAGTTATCTTTTTACTGTTTTGTTAAAATATCAAAAATACCAAAAATATTTTAATTTTAAATTCCTACAAAAATTATTTTTAGTTTAAGTAATTATCTTTTTAAAAATAGAATTTTTTTTTAAAAAAGTGCATATTGCATAATCTTTCCTGTGGGTTTGTTATTCATGTCTTAATCAAAAAGTCTTACATTACTTAATAACGATACATATACTTGCGTAGTATCCCAATATAAATATATATAAAATAAAAAGTTAAATTCTTATCTTTCTTTCGGATCAAGTTTTTGGTTTTCTTGCAAAATAAAGAAATATAAGTGAAAAATACCATCAAAACTACTCTTATACTGTGCATAGGCCATTGATTCGGGATCACCAGGTGAGCCAAGGGAGCTTTAATTATGCTTAACTCTTAATGGTATGGCATGATGGTAAGTATTTCTTGGTTTAAGCCCAAAAAATGATAAAATCCCCTAAATCAAGGGACCATTGGTACATGGCTTCCATAGGGTGAGCTAGGTGGGTCTAGCTTGGTCACTAGCATCCACTTGGTGGTTGTGGTACCATTACTTTGGTCACTTTGGCATGGCTTAGTCAATTTTAGTGCATGGGCTCTATTTGGGTCAAGTTGTCTTGAAGTTGGGTTTGGGTTAGGCAAGCCATGTGTTGACCTCACTTTTGGTTGAGGTCTAGAAAAACTTCTTCAGTAGCCTAAGTCTAGCCATAGGACTTTCCTATTGACTAGTCTTAGAGAATTAGAAAAGGTACCCCCATAATTAGAAATTCAAAACTCTCCTATTTACTCAACTTGAAATTCCACATATTGATCTTAACCTCTAGCATTTAGTAGGTAAGATCATTATCAAAGAATTCAAGAAGAATCCCTATAGGATTACTTGGAACTAGGGTACACCATATCTTCACAATACATTAATTCCTGCTTCATTTAGAATGGATATTTATCCAATTCTATTTAAAAAGCCTAACTTGGTCTTTTGCCCCTAGGCACCTCCAAATTACCTAATTGCCCTTGGGACCCAAATTTGGCTAATATTCCCAAATTTTGCCAAAATACCCAAAATTGATCAAAACCCATTTCAAACACCTTGGATACATCCAAATTTGTCAAAATTTCTAAAAAT
>NEWO01000346.1:17053-40137 GCA_003013225.1 Phalaenopsis aphrodite | reverse complement strand
CCCGAACCCAGCATAATGTAAACCCTGTTTAATTTCTTATATTAAATAGGGGAATTTGTCGACTAATATATTGGTTTCGTAGATCAAATGGATTGTCATAACTTTCTCTAGTTTATTTGATCGAGCCTTACCCTCAATTCTTGTATTTATCCTTCGAGATAGATACAGGATTTGAGATAAAAGCGCTCCTTCATCTAAACTATGAAAATTATGAAGTCAGTTTAACTTCATCTTTTTCAAAACTAAAATTTTTTAAACGTCCTTCCGAAGCGGGCAACGGGATTTCAATTCCGATGACCGACAGCTTCTTACGGGCAAACCCCACACCAAAAATAGTGTCGACACCATGACATTGGGCTCAATTGATTGATCAATATTTTATGGATGATTTTCATGAGGGGTTTATAAAAGATTTGGAATGATCTTGAATTGATTTGGTGGTTCAATTTGAGAGATTTTGGGCATTTGATCAATTTGGGGATGTTGGGTTAAAATTAGGTTCAGGTTGGGCTAGAGTTGGGTTAAGTCCAAATTGAGAGTTTAAAATGGTCTAGGGGAATGTAATGAAGAGTTTCAACATTAATTGGGTGCCAGTTTTGGGGTTAAGACATTCAATTTAGTGGAATTTGGGTACATGGCTAAATTGGGGCAAATTTGAGAATTTTGGATTTAGGTTGAAATTGACTGAAATTGAAGTTTACCATGGTCAATTGAGGGTTTACTTTGGTATGTGGAGATGTTTCAAATAGTTTAAGAAGGATAATTGGGGAAATTGGTAAGGTTTGGGGGTTCAAATGAGTGGGATTTTGGTTTTAGATCAAATTGGGGCTTATTTATTTGGGTTGAAATTGGACTCAAATGTGGGTCAATTTGACTTGGATTTGGTTTGAATTAAGTTTGATCATGATGAATTTGAATTTAGAATTGAAATTGGGGGGAAATTGAGGTTAATTTGATGGAAATTTAGGGTGAGGTGCTAACCACCCTCACCCTAATTTGGGGCTTTTGGTCAGAGTTGGTCAAATTGTTCAAATTGGGTTCAATTGAAAGGTCCAAATTTGTTTTGGGAATGTTTGGGCCACCAAGGATATTTTTGAAATTTTGGTAAATTTGGGGGTAATTTGATAATTTTGATAACTTTGGAAAGTTTTGGGCAATTTGGGTGTTTTCAAATGGTTTGAGTTGATTTTTTAACAAATTTGGGTAGTTTGGGTGAAATTGGGAGTTTTAGTCAAATTTGGGGTTTGATGATATCTTGGTAACTTGGATAGATTTGGGTGCAAAAGACCAAGTTTGGTAGTTTGGTGAAAGTTAGGTGCTAACCACCCTATTTGAGCCATGGAACAATGGAATCTCCATTGGGCTCCTCTATGTACTTGTCTTGGCTAGACCCTAGCCTAGAACTAGTGGGTCTAGGGGACCATCTACATGAGTCCCCCAAAAGATCAAGGGATCAAAGTCAATACGTTTGGGTTTAGGGTTGTGAGTTAATGTGAGTTAATGTAAATTTAAGTGTGTGAAATAGATCCACACCAACACGCAGGGTCAATTCTAAGGCCAAGCAGTCTTACGGGGACTCCCCTTGAGCTCTTGCATATTGAACCCACATACAGAGTGTTAAAGGTTAGGACCAATATGTGGAACTTGAAATCAAGCAAAGAAGAGTTTAGAATTTCTTTTAGTGAGGGTTCCTTTTATAGTCTACTAGGAATAGTTAACAGGAAAGTCCTATTGATAGACCCTAGGCCACTAAAAAGGAGAAAGCTAGACCTCAACCAAAAGTTCGGTCAACAACTATACATGCTGACACCAACTTTAGATTAGTCAATGTTCTTTGTAGATTTTAAAAGAAGTAAAGAATATGTATGGTCCTATTTGTCACAATACCACGTTAAAGTTTATAAATAATTTCAAAATCCTACACTTATTATAATTTATTGCCAAGGAGAAAGTTTTCTTGTTATATATTGTCTAATTCATTAAATTTACTTTTACTTGCTTGTTGTAGAATTTAGAAAACTTATTTACCATCTTCAGATAGTTGCTATAATATTAATTAAAGTTTTCTTAAAGTCAAAAATCATGTATTTTATTTCTTTATTTTATTTTTTTTGGCTTCCCCGTGTGATTGATAATAGAGTTTTAAGGAAATCTCCATATTACTTGAAACAATACGTATACTTGTGTAGTAACCCCAGTGGAAAACTATTTTGTTTAATTTTTATCATATTACATTTGTTCTCACTACCTGTTAAATATAATTTTGGTTAAGTTTTTGGCATACTAAGGAACATAAATATCTACGTAATTGTGGGTCGCGTCAAGTTTTTGGCACTGTTGCTGAGGAAGCGACGGAAAAATAAAAATTTAAAGGAAATATGTTTATTTTATTCAGATTATTTTAATATTTTATTTTATGACTTTTACTTTTTGTATGCAAAGTTCATGATCTGAAGGTTTAGTACTCTATAATTCTGAATTAGAGCCAACTATAAGAAGAATTTGAAAGAAAAAAACAACTTAACAATTTTCAAGAAATGGCAAACACATCACAAAATAACATTGAAAATTTTACTATTCAAAATGTAAATCAAAATTTATAAAGACCTTCAAGGGATTATGCAAACCCTACGTCAGATGAAATTCATTTAAGTGTTCAAATCCTTGCTATAGCGGCCAACTCATTGAACTTAAACTAGCAATAATACAAATGGTGTAAAATAATCAGTTTAGGGGAACACAGACTGAGGATCCTAATTTACAACTTACAATTTTTCTAGAACTCTATGCTACATTCAAACATGATAGTGTATCAAATGATGCGATTAGACTTAGACTTTTTCTTTTTTTCTTAATCGATATAGCTTAGATGTGGTTAAACTCATTAGCTTCTAGATCTATTAAAACTTTGGAAGAAATGAGACAAAATTCTTGGCTAAATATTTTTCTCCTTTAAGAACTGCTATGCTTAGAAATGCTATTACTTCTTTTATTCAGTTTTAAGGGGAGTCAATTTATGAGGCTTGAGAACGATTTAAGAAACGCCTAAGAAAGTGTTCAAAACATGCTTTACTTGACTGGTTAATTATTTAAACATTTTACAATGGGTTAATAGGTTCCCTTCAATTTATAATTGATGTTGCTGTTAGAGGATCTTTCACCTAAAATCCTTTGATGAAACACATTCCTTAATTGAAGAAATGGCCATTAATAATTTTCATAGCCCTCAAAAAGGGTAAATCTTAAAAGAGTGGATAGTATTCATGATAATGAGGTTTTTACCATCTTAGTAACTCAAGTTGTTGTGTTAACTAAGAAGTTAGATAATTATGCTATGAAATTTTCCAAAATACATCAAGCAAGTGAAGAAAATTTATTAAGGCAAACCTTTGACTCTCAATCATTAGAAATGTTACATGCGGTTGTTATTAAATCCAATAACCTGTATTCAAAATTTTATAACCCAGTTTTGAAAAACCACCCTAATTTTAACTGGAATAATTCTGATGGTGGAAATCAACAATGGGGGAACAATCAAGCGAACCCAACAGGAAACTCAAACAATCAGGGTAATTCTAACTATCGACCTTCTTATTCTCCTGACTTTAATAACCAACAATTTAAGGAAAAAATTTTGTCTATAGAAGTAGTTTTACAAATGGGTAATCAGATGCAACGTAAATGTGCTGCAATAAGAAATATTGAGAATCAAATGACACGGATTGCTAACACATTTAAAAATAAACCCCAGGGAACACTTCCTAGTAAGTTTGAAGTAAATATTAAAGTCAAAAAATAGAACAACAACATATTAAAGTTTTTCAACTTAGGAGTGGAAAGGAATTAAAATTTGGAAGTAAAAAAGAGATTGAATTTGAGAGGGAGATTGAGGAACCTAAAGAAACTATTTCTAAAGACCAAAAACAATCTGTCTCTCGAACTAAAAATGATTTAGAAAGACTACCACTACCTTTTCCTAAATACTTAGGGTCTGTAAGGGGCAACTACAGCTTATCCAACTTATCTAAATAAGTAGCTTATCCTGATAAGCTACTGATCAATAGCTTATCCTAGCTGATTGTTTGGGGCAACTGTTTGAAAATAGCTGATTTATAGTTGCTTGCTAATAAATGATGATTCTGCCCCTCTTAAGTAATGTTGTTTGTAATGGAATTGTATTTTGAATCTTCTTATTTTTTATCCATAAAAGCCTCGTAAGAACAATGTTATCATGCTTAATTAGTTAGACACAATTTTTCATTATAACATATAAAATTGGATATCAAAGATACAATTTGATTCGACATTGGTCATTGGAAAAAAATGGTCGTTAAGCCCTTGTGCAGATGTTATGGAGAAGATTTGGTGCAACTTTAAGCCAGAAAATACTTTTTGGATACATACAAACAATTAACAGTTCTAAATTTGATATATACAAAATTTATTAGAATTTGAACTAACCATGCATAAGATTAGAAACCATATATATAACATTTAATTCATAATAGAAACCATTTAAAAAAGGTAAGATAAGAGCCATCTGGATGCAAAACTCTAATTTCAAAACATAATCACATTCACTTCCAAAGACTTACCACACTCGACTTCACTTGTCAGTTTAGAAAGCTGGAAAGTGAGGAACGTGAATTTAGAGAGTTGAAAAGTTGTCAGAGGTGGGAGTCGGGGTTTGAAGGATAGATAGACCTCTTGGGTCAATCCTTGACAACAACGATTAGAGTTCAGGTAGCATAGATGGTAAATAAAGTAGCAAAGAGGATGAAATTGGGCAAAGTTATAGCGGCGTCATGACAGAACCAAACGACGATGGTGGTAGAGACAGTGATTCATCAAAGTTGGAAAAAAATGCTAAATCAGCTCTGTAGGTTCTTAGAGTGCAAAATTATTAGCAATGGCGGCATCAGATTTGGATTTAGGACAATTTGAGATCACAAGATGCATATAGACTGGAGAGAGATAAGGGCAAGCAGGATAAAAAATGTGAACGAAACATGGGTCGCGGGGTCGATCTCGCGATCGCATTTACTGAAGAATTGAATATGTCGCTTTAGAAAACACATTCCAAACATGTTTATCAAACAAAATAGCTATGTTTTCAAAATGGCGCCCGCACTTATAAGATGTCCCAAATAGGCCCTTAGACAGTAAAAGCTTGATCAACGATTTTCAAAAATTTTCAAGATATTTAAGAAGCTTACAATCAATTTTTATTTTACAATTGGAACAATGCTGAGTTATGACAAATTTATGAAAGATGTATTAAAAAAGAATAGGAAGTTTGAAGCTTATGAGATTGTTGCACTCAATGAAGAATGTAACACAATAACTTAAAAGGAGCTTCCTCATAAGCATAAAGACCCTGATAGCTTCACAATACTCTGTGCGATTGGAGAGAAATTTTATGGAAAAGACTTGTGCAATTTGGGAGCTAGCATTAATCTCATGCCTTTATCCATATTTTTTAAGTTAGACTTAGGAGAGATTTCTCCCAACATTATCTTTCAGTTACCTAATCAATCTATTATTTATTTTAAAGGGGTTATAGAAGATATAATTGTTGAGATGGATATAATTGATATTGATAAATTTAGATCATTTTTACTTGGAGCTAAATGCATTGTGCATATTGATCATTCCACCATTAAATATCTTATGTCAAAAAAGGATGCAAAATCAAGATTAATCAGATGAGTCCTGATTTTGTAAGAATTTGATTTTAAGATGGTGGAGAGGAAAGAAGCTGATAATCAAATTGTTGATCGTCTGTCAACACTTGAACATGAAAATGAAAAGAACAACGAGGATAACATAAATGAGAATTTTTTTGATGAACAACTCTATGTTGTTGATGAGTGGCATATATCATGGTATGTTGATATAATTAACTACTCAGTAATATTCTACCATATAGACTAACAAGCCATCAGAAAAATAAATTTATGTACGATGAAAGGTTTTAATTTTGGGATGAC
The DNA here is from genome assembly GCA_003013225.1 of Phalaenopsis aphrodite. Lineage (NCBI taxonomy): Eukaryota > Viridiplantae > Streptophyta > Magnoliopsida > Asparagales > Orchidaceae > Phalaenopsis > Phalaenopsis aphrodite. The sequence continues at coordinate 34,147 of NEWO01000346.1, read as the reverse complement.
CCTTATTTATATAAAAGATATTGTAATTCAGTCATTTAAAAATGTGTAACAATTAATGGAACTCTTAAAATTATACAAAATATCATAAATCTAAATTTAAAGGACACTTTGGAATAGATAAGACAGCTTTTAAAATTTACACTCTAGATTTTTTTGACCTACATTGTTTAAGGATTTTAATAATCATGTTAAAACTTGTGATAGATCTCAGAGAGTAGGCAATAATTCTAAAAGAGATGAAATGCCCCTAAATTTTACTTTAAAAGTTGAAATTTTTTATGTATGGAACCATCTTCATGAAAGACATATATCTTATTAGCTGTGGACTATGTGTCTAAATGGATTGAAGTGATAGCCTTGCTTCATTGTGATGCTTTGAGTGTTTTGAAATTTCTAAGAAATTTTTTTTACTAGATTTGGAGTGCAAAAAGTGATCATTACTGATGGGGGAAGTAATTTTAAGAATTTTAGAATGACCATATTACTTAGAAAATATGGAATTGAACATAAATTGCGACAGTGTATCACCCTCAGACCAGTGGATTAGCAAAAGTATCAAATTATGAAAGCAAAAAAAAATTGGAGAAAACTATAGATAAAAAAAGAACTGATTGGTTTAATAAACATGATTCTGCATTATGAGCTTATAGAACTTCTTATAAAGCTCATATAGGAATGTCTCCATACAGGCTCATATTCAGAAAAACTTGTCATTTACCAGTTGAGTTAGATCATAAAGCTTATTGGGCCATTGTTCATCTCACTTTTGGTTGAGGTATAGTCTCCTCTTTAGAAGCCTAGGATGTAGCCATATGACTTTCCTGTTGACTATTCCTAGAAGACTAGTAAATGAACCCTCGCCATTAGAATTTCTAGAACTCTTCTTTGGTCATCTGAAAGTTCCACATGTTGGTTCTAACCTCTATCACTTAGTAGGTGGAGCCAATACATGGAAGCTCAAAAGGAGTCCCCATAGAACTATTTGGCTTTAGGGTTAACTCTAGGTGGTGTGCTCTTGGTCAGTCTTGCACACACACACTTGATACCCATCACCCCAAAAAAGCTTAGCATGATACCTTACTCTTTTGGAAACTCATGTGGATGGTCCCCTAAACCATTAGCCCTCTGCTAGGGTTTGACTAAGAGGAGCACATGTATGATCCATAATGGGAGCCCCTTAGTCTCATGACTCAAAAAAGGGAAATTTTTTTATTTGTATCCTCAATTGATCTCATCCTACCCAAATACCCAATTTAGCTTATTGTCCCCAAACTTTTTAAGACTATCAAATTACCCTTGAAACCCTAAGTTTAAAAAAATTATCTAAACTATCCAATTTTGCCCAAAAATCATCTCAAACACTTTTAAACCACTCAAATTGCCCAAAACATTCCAATATTTCCAAAATTTCCAAAATGCCCTTAGTGGCCCAAATTTTCCCAAAACCTCCAAAATCATTCCAAACACTCATAAAACCAAACTTGACCCCCATGAAGTCCAATTTGACCAACTTGACCAATTTGACCAATTTTGACCAAAATTCTAATTTTTCCCATTATGGTAAAATTACCCCTAATTTTCCACCAAATTGACTTCAATATTCCCTAATTTAAATTCCAAATAAAATTCATCATGCCCAATCCCAAACCAAAGCCCAATTAAGCCCAATTGAAACAAAATTCAAGCCCACTCAAAATTCCCAATTTTGAGCATATACTCAAATTTCCGCAAATTAAATTTGAGAACCAAACTAATTTCCCTAATTTTGAGTTTCAAAATCCTCATAATATTATTATTGATCAATTTGAGTCCTCAATTGGTCTTAATATAAACTCAAAACTAACTCAAATTCCATCTAAATCAAAATCCCCAATTTTACCTTAAAGCAAAATGTTTCCGAATTGAACCTCATAACTCCATAATTTCAACCGAATTGACGTACAAAACTCTTCATCACAATCCCTTGAATCAATTTTATCCATTAACCAAACCCTAGCCCAATCCAAACCCAAGTCTAGCTCCAATGCCACAAAATTGAGCATGAGCCAAATTCCACTTATTTGAACCTTCCAATCAATACAAAATTACCCAATTTCTTTTTCAAACATCTCATGACAATCATTCACATCAAATTAATTAATAAATTGACCCAAGTCTTTGCATAGATCCAACCTAGACTTATGTTAAAACCAAAAGCCCAATTTTGAACACAAATACTAAATTTGACAAAATTCATTGAAATTATCCATGCTATGGTCACCGTAGCCAACATTTGAGCCCTAGAAACTAAGTTAGATCTACCTATCCAACCTAGTCAAGCTATGGACCAAGGGTGCCTTAATTAGGGGATCTCTTCCCATAAGTAGCTAAATCAGGTGGATCTTTGCCACCAGCTATCAAGCCTCAGTGCTAATTGATGTGCCTCTAGTGTGTATTATTTTCTGCATGTTTTATGTATATTTAAATCCCTAGTAATAGTGTCAAAAACTTGACCCATCCCAAAATTATGCAGTAATTTGACTTTAAAAAAATATGGCCAAAGACTTGATCAAGTTTATATTAAGTAGTTTATGTGCAAAATTAAAATGTTTATAAAATATATAAAATAGTTCACATAAAAGTGGTTCTACACAAGTGCATGTATCGCTTCAACTAATATAGGGCTTTCTTTAAAAACCCCAATATTGATCCCTCAGAGAAGCGCAGTAAAAAATCCCTTAGAACAATTCTAGTCTACTACTATAAAGTCTTAGTTTGGAAGATAAAAATTCTGATGATAAGAACATAAATCACAATATTCAAACTATAAAAACTAAAGTAAGAAATGTAAGTTAAAATGAGTTTAATGAATGCTAATAGAAATTTAACTAAGAGAACTATGTTTACAAAACTAGTTTCTAAACTTCAAAGTTAAATTCAATAATATAAAATAATGTTTTGTGACAAAGAGTTAAAATTTAAGAAAACATCCTTCCCCTTTACAATGAGTACAAGGTTAGTGAAGTAATTAAAATAATTTCAAAAATAAATAAAAACTATTCTGTGCCAATTAGGAGCAATTCTGTTCTTTTCCTTCTTTTGAGTGCATAATGAAATTGACTAATCCAAAGTTTGATCCCTACATCTGTGGTTAGGCTGGGAGGATACCGGTTCCCACTCCAGAGCTCCACTACTCCATCTCCTAAGGTTGCATCAGTTTCCAATCAACTAGACCAAATTGGCGATTTTAATCTATCACCTTAAAATCTCCAATTCTGCATCCAACAAAGTATATTTCTCTATTTATTTGCACTTAATTCCAAGGACGACATACTCTCTCATGAAATCAAATGTGATTCTCCCAAGTTGTAGAAATCATAGCCCTTTTCAGAACATATGCTTCTTAACACATTTTAACATTTCAATTGGCCATATCAAAATATAAATGAAGATCAGAGTTCAAATCACTAAAAATTATTAACATTTAAAATCGTAGAAAAAAATTACTTCTTCAAAAAACTATATTTCAAAGTAGGGAGAAGGGTAAAGAAGACTACTCATAATTCATGCAAGGATACGACAAAACACGAATTTCATTAATAGAAACAAGTTTACAAAAAAAAAGAAATAAAAGTCACAACTTATCTCACAATACTTCCAAGAAAATCCTTAGAAGTTCTCTTTAAGTCTTTCTCTCCTTACAAGCACTCTTAATTCTTTCCTAGAAATGTAAAGAAAAATAAATCTATCACCTTCCCTCTGCTCTTACAATCGTTGAAAGAAATCTCCAACCTCTTAACTTTCTTTCTTTCTCTCTTTCCTTTTTCTTCTCCATGCCACACACACACACACACACACACATGCCCCCAAAAGTCCTCATGCAAAAAGTCCTCCTTCAAGCCCTAGACTTCCCTCTCTTTTATAAAAGGGTGCCTCCCTCCAAAAAGAATTCAAAATTTCCTCCAAGATTCTATCCAAAAGTTAACTCTTTTGATTTCAAAAGACATGTCTATTAATCCAAGATACATATCCCTTCATAAAAGAATGTTCGAAAGTGTCTAGATGCATTAAATTACTTAAAGGGGCGTTTAGAACTAGTTTCCCTTTGAAAATTTGCTCAAAATTTGTCTCAAATGGTCTTAATTCTCCAAAAGTCATCTTTGGCGTGTCATGCATCAGTTTTGGCACATCATGCACTAGTTCTGTGGATTTTCGTGCATCATGCGCCACTCTACAACAGTTCCACTATTTTCCTTCGTTTGGCTCCATTTCAGCTCTGTTTCACCCCGTTTTTAGTAGCATTTTGCTCCCAATAGATAAACCTAAAAAGTAAACATAAAAACAATTTTCTTTAAAATATAATTTCATTCAAAAATATGTGAGAAATGTAAAGTCGATTAAGCATAGAAAGACACATCAAAATGTGCCAGCTAAAATTTTCTTTTTTGCTCTTTTTTACTCCAAATTGCACCATTTTTGCTTCATTTTCTCCAAAAGTTCATTTCTTATACCTGAAAGCAGAAATATATAAAATATCTTCCTTTAAATTGTAATATCATAAAAAATAATTAAAATTGAGCATAAAATATATATGAAAAACTAAGTAATTCTTAGGTGTTTCAACTCCCCCAAACTTAAACATTACTTGTTCTAAAGTAACCCTTTTACTACATAAAAATATTACTTAGGATAGAGATTAACTTATAAACTTTTATACTTTAGTTTAGTATATAAAAATAATAAAATTTAAGAAAAATCTTTAATAACTTAGATTCAAACTCTAAGTCTAAGAGTACTTATTAATCAAATTTAAGATTACTGAATCTCTATTCATTTGAATAAGAATTGCAATTTGTCATATCAAGGATGCTTAGGACATTCATATGAAAAATAACTTCATGAAAGCTTTACTATTAATTCTACTAATACTCCAATACAAGTTTAAAAAATGTAATAAAGCCATTTCCTTAAGTTGGTTCAAGTGAAGCCAATTTTTTATTAGACATCTTCTCAAGTTTCTGGCCACTCATTTTTCTTTTATTTTTCTCCTCTTTTTTCTTTTCTTCTTGTTTTTTTATATTAGGATCTTTTCAATCATTTCTTTTCTTTTTCATTAATAATTTTGAACTCTACTATCCTCTTCTTAAAGTTAAAACTCCTTACCTTTCTTAACTTTATAAATTCATATTAGTTTATGATTTTTCATAAAGTTTCATTTTTTCTTCTAACATGAAACTCTAAAATTTTTAATACTTCAAAAATACAATTTCCTTTTCTTTAAATAGAAAAATGTAGTCTTATCCCTTCATACCAAATATCTTTAACTTTAGAATTGACCTTCGTTATTAAAAACTTTTACCTAAATTTACCATAATATTTGCAAGCATAAATATAGTCATCTAAAGTTAAACTCTAATATCCAAGGCCATATTAAATTAATTTTGAAAAAGCAGTTAATTGAGGTCAAATAAAATTTAGTTTACTTTTTTTTAAAAGAAATTTTCTTCCCCTAAACTTAAATTTTTAAATATTTTACACTTAATTCCATAAATTTTAGCAGGAAGAAAAAGTAAAAGTTGAATCTAATAACTACTACAACATCCCATCAAATTCATATACGTGCATAATCAAGATAGAATGACTGCAGGAGAAGTAAATCTAGCCTAAAACATGCTTGCAATAATATTAAACTAAAAGGAAGTGTACTAACTTAAAAATTTATTTTTCTTCCTACCCCCAAACTTGATTTTAAACATGTATAAAATTCAATACAAAAAATATAAGCAGGAAGAAAAACAGTTTATAAATTCTATCTATCACAAACATCTACATGTATTCATCAGGACAAAACAATTTGCAATAGAAAGTAAGTCTAAACTAAACATTCTTAATAAATTGGAAAGAAAGGTCTACAAGCAGAATAGGTATCGACATAGGAATTTATATATTTATTTGTTCTTTAAATCTTTACATTATTGTAACACAAACACAAACACGCTTAATAAATGAGGTCAATTCTTCCTTTAACTCATTGCATCTCACTAAGTTACTTCTAATTTCTAATGAAATCACTACACATATATATTGGGTACTTATAAATGATTTTATAGATTCTAATCCTAAGGATAAGATTATCCCTGATATATTGGGTTGCGAATACCATCCTCAGATGTCACGATATCCCATTAATTAGGCATGTCTAACTTTTATAAGGATGGTGTAAAATTATCCACATGTTACTCATCAAATATGTTAGCCACTCCTATCAAATGAAAAAAAAAGTTAGATAAAAGAAGTAAAAAAATTGAGATGGAACTTTCGCTGTTAAAGTTCGTGATGTATCTTGTAAAACTCTAGTCTGGGTGAGACATGAGTCGTAGTGGACTCATTAATCAAACTACTACAAGAGAATATATAACTCTATATATAAAAAGAAGTTAACGAATCACCTCCCTCATGACACATAAAAATCAAATCAAACTACTAACAATTCAAACATCTACCAATCATCAATCAAACTGATCAATCCACACTAAAGCAAATATAATACAACACTAACAATGATAACTCTCAAGCACACTAAATCAAACCACATTGATAATTATGGGTTGCCTCTCATAAACCACTTTGTTTAATGTCGCCGACTCGACAAAATATTCCACCTAGATAAAAATTCCATTTAAGTAATCCTTGATCAATACCCAATCTTTTCCAGATCCAGGGATTCCTATAAATTCCTTGAATTAAAATTTTTGTTTCAGCTCTTCTTTTTCAAACTGATTCATATCATTGTTCCTCATATTTCTATCTAGATCTAATATTCTTCTAATGATTTTGTGAATTTTCATATCAATATCATCCTTAAATTTTATACAAAATGGATCTTTATAATATACTTCATGATCTCCCAAATTTTGGATCAGATTCTCTCTAGATGATTCAAATTCTAGATCAAATTCCTTTAGGTTACTCTTTTGTTCATGGTTGTCTTTCAATTCTCCCCCTTGGTATTGAGTAAATGGTAGAGGTGAGATTTCTATATTAATCTTAACTGAGGAAATAAGTTTTTTCTAATTCCCTTAGAATTTTTTTCCATTGGTATTTCAATCTCCTTATCCTCATTTCTGAACTTACAGTTCTTTTGAAACATATCCTTGAATTCTCTTCTAAATATTAGTTTAATAATTTTAAATTGCTCATCATTCATACCCATAGGGTTTGTCTCAGGGTCACTAGGTAAAATCTCTGGGGGGCAAAGGTTAATTGCATTAATAATCTGCCCCAGTTGGTTTTCTATATTCCTTATTGTGAGCCCTTGATTTTCTAGCTCACTCGTCATTTAAATCACAACCTCTTTTAACATTAATTCATTCTCCTCATCATGTGGGTTGGAGTTAAATCCATGAGATAAAGAAATTTCATTATTATAATAGCCATTATTATTCTAAATACATGTCCGATTAAATTGATTATCTTCTTAAAAATGGTCTTCTCCTCCAAATTTATTATTCCTGTTAAAATCCAAATGATTTTCCCAACCTGAATGATATTAATCATAATAAGAACTATGTATTTCGTGGCTAGTTTCAATCTATTGTCCAAATGACTTTTCCTCAATAATTGGGTTCCTTGAGGATATCTTTTTAAGTATTGATCCAACTTCCTCTCATTACCTGCAATCTGAGAAATTAAAATAGTAAGCATATCTTCTTGAAAATTTACCACTCTCTTGGGGTTTACTCTTTTAAAGCTATTAGCATTATAATCCAAATCTAAATATTCATTATATCATTGATCCGTCATTTTTATATGGAATTTTCCAAATCTCTCCCAAAAGTTCTGTCCAAATTTGACTTGTAAAATTCAAGGTTCGAAGCTCCTAAACTACGCATACAAATCTAAAGACTTAACTAAAAGGATAGATAACAAAAATATTATTGGTATTTTAGATTTTTTTAAACAAACACATAATAACTAAACACACTAAATAATAATACTATAAATTCCAAATATAAGTCTTACAGATTTACCTAAAATTCTCCTAAAGTTCTTACAAAAGCTTCCCCAACAACGACACCAAAAACTTAATGCCCCCCTAGTGTGTGCTATTTCCTGCGTGTTTTATGTCAATTTAAATCCCCGGCAATAGTGTCAAAAGCTTGATCCATCTCAAAATTACACAATAATTTAAATTTAATGAAATTGACCAAGAACTTAAGCAAGTTTATATTAAGTATTTAATGTGTAAAATTAAAAATTTTATAAAATATATAAAATGGTTCACACACTAATGATTCTAAAAAAATTTTAATGATTTAGTTAAATGTAAAATATTGTTTTATTTAATAAAATTATCTTTATCTTTTTATTAAACATCTCTGAGTTCAGAGGACTCGACGAAACAAATTTTGAATTTTTATGATTTTTTAATTCATTTATTATAATTATTTTAAAAGGAAAATAAAAAAAAAATCATTTTTAAGCTCTTAAAAATTTATTTTTAACTATGATAAATTAGGAAAAATATCCTAATGAGTTCTAAGCAATCAAGGAACAATTAGACACATTTTGAAGTATTTTGATTTTCTTGGGATTATTAATTAGTTTTAATAATTTTATACTCAAAATAAAGCTAAAAAATCAAGTATTTTCTCAAAAATATATTTTATTTTTAATAGGGGACCCTGATCGCAAGGAACTCAAAAAAATACTTTTCATAATTTTTTAAGTGTAATTAATTTAATATAGCTATATTTGTGCAAAAATACAATATTTCTTAGAAAATCAGCTTCAGTGCTCAAACTTAGTCAAATGTTTTTTAAATTTTTACAGTAGGTAAACATGATTTTTATACAGAGTGTGGAATTATTTTTTGTCAATCTATTATTATTATTATTTATTTTACATAAATTAAAGTAAGGTATATACATTTAAATAATTATTGAAATGCACAGAATAATTCAAATCATCATGACATTTTTTATAAGCTTCTCTGACCATAATAAACCTACTAAAATTATTCCAATAATTTTCCAAGTGTTATTTTAATTTATAAACTTAAAATAAGTCAAAATAGCCAACCTAGCTTGAAAATTAAGGTTAGAAGCATAGAGATGCCCTATGACATTCGAAAAATAAGAGAACATCCCTTCTGTTATAAGGAACAAACCCTCAAAATTTTAAGCTATGGGGAACAATCATAATGAATTGAAATACTTCAGAGAGTATTATATTCATTAAAAAACAGAGAGCCACGAAATAACTTTTATTTTTAATCAACACTATTCTCCCCTGTTCACTAAACAATTAGGTATATTTTATTTTATTTTTATGATTTTTCAAGAGAAAGATATGGATTTTTGATGTTCAGGCATTTAACTAAATCCAAAAAATCCTTATTTTTCTACTTAAACACGCGACGCCACCTCATCCTCATCCGCATCAAACTTTACACACGGCGCTCCGCTATTTGATGCCGCCAGCCACCTCAGTTGCCACGTGGCCTACCTTTTCATTCCAAGAGTTCATCCTGCTTGATCTCTCCATCTGTTGAGTAAACACGTGATCAGATAGCTCTCCCTCATCATCCCCAAGTGACCTAATTCGTGAGCCGTTCAAACTAAAACCTTAAAATCTTGAGCTAGACTCAACTAAATTGCATGGGGTTCATTTCTAAACCTTCATCTACTTAAGATGAACATATCTATATGGCTTATACATTATGAAATATAGTAAAAACGTATGAAGAATCAACTCCTCTTAGTGTTTGGATGGTGTCCGCACAATTAATTGGAGTTTGGTGGACTGTGGAGGTGTGGGGGAATATGTCCTAGTTTTTCCTGAAATTTGAACTAAAAATTGAGCTCTCAAAGGGGAACTAGAGGGGGAAAAATGGTGGGCTTGAGCTTAGGAGTTCTTGGAGAGTGTATGGAAGCAATTGGGTATAGTCTCCCCAAGGATTTGGATTTCCTTATGTTTTGGCCATGGGAGAGGGGTTTAAATAAAATGGCCTAGGGTGGCTTCCAAGTCTAATTAGTGGGTGCAAAACAATGCTTATGTGGAGGGTAGAAAAATGTTAAAGACCAGCTCAAGCTAACCAGCTTGGATGGGTGAGATTGGGTTTAGATGGAGGCATGGGGATTTTAGTTTTGGTTTTTTCTAAGGACTAGGGTGGCTAGCCAGAGCAAGAAAGGTGGTAAGGTAGGAAAGTGAGCCAGGGGGAGGTTTAATTATGATTAACCCTTAATGGTTTGATATGATGGCAATGATTTCTTAGTTTAGGCACAAAAAAGGACAAAACCCCTAAATCAAGGAACCATTGGTCAATGGCTTCCATAGGTGGGTTAGGTGGTTCTAGCCTAGTCATTAGGATACATTTGGTGGCTGTGGTGTCATTACTTTGGTCACTTTGGCATGGCTTTGTGAATTTTGGTGCATGGGCTCAACTTAGGTTAAATTGTCTTGAGGTTGGGTTTGGGTTAGGCTAGCCATGGCATTGAGGCTAATTTATTGATCAATATTGTTTGTATGATTGTCATTAGGGGTTTATAAAATATTTGGAGTGATTTTTTATTGATTTGAAGGTTCAATTTAAGTGATTTTGGGCACTTGACTAATTTAGGAATGTTGGGTTAAATATGGGTTTAGGTTGGGCTAGAGGGGTTAAGTCTAGATTGAGAGTTTAAAATGGTCTAGGGGAATGTCATGAAGAGTTCTTAACATTAATTGGGTGCCAATTTTGGGGTTAGGGCATTGAATTTGGTGGAATTTGGGCACATGGCTAAATTAGGATAAATTTGGGAATTTAAGATTTTAGATTAAAATTGAGTGAAATTGATGCTTAACCAAGGTCAATTGAGTGTTCAATTTGGTGTGTGGAGATGCGTCAAAGAGTTTATGATGCATAATTAGGGTAGTTGGAAAGATTTATGGGTTCATGTGTGGGATTTTTATTTTAGGCCAAATTTGGGTCATTTGAAATTGAATTTGGTTTGGATTGAGTTTTCTCATGATTAGTTTGAACTTATAATTGAAATTTGGGGGAAATTGTGGTTAAATTGATGGACTTTTAGGGTGAATTTGGGGAAATTTGGCCTTTAAGGGCAATTTGGGGCTTTTGATCAAAGTTGGTCAAATAGATCAAATTGGGTTCAATTGAAGGGTCTAAATTAGTTTTAATGATATTTGAGATGATTTTGAGGGTTTTAGGAAAGGATGGGCCACCAAGGGTACTATTTATAATTTTGGCAAATTTAGGGGTATTTTGCTAATTTTGGCAAATTTGGAAAGTTTTGGGCAATTTGAGTTGTTTCAAATGGTTTGAGATGATTTTTGGACAAATTTGGGTAGTTTGGGTAATTTTGAGAATTTTGGTCAAAAATGGGGTTTAGGGTTATTTTGGTAAGTTTGGTAGATTTTGGGACAAAAGGCTAAGTTTGGTATTTTGGTGAAAGTGGGGTGCTAACCACCCTTTTTGAGCCATAGACCAATGGAAACTCCATTTCGGTCCTCTATTTATTGTTCTTGGCTAGATCTTATCCTAGATTTAATGGGTCTAGGGGAGCATCTACATTAGTCTCCCAAAAGAACAAGGGATCAATGTCAACAAGCTTGGGTTTAGGGTTGTGTGTTAATGTGAGTGAAAGTAAGTGTAAGTGAGTAAACTAGCTCCAGACCAACACCTAGGGTCAACCCTAAGGCCGAGCAGTCCTAGGGGACTCCCCTTGAGCTCCCCTATATTGACTCCACCTACCAAGGGCTAGAAGTCAGGACCAATATGTGGAACTTCACATTGAGCAGAGAAGAGTTTAGAGATTCTAATGCTGAGGGTCCGTTTTCTAGCCCTTTAGGAATAGTCAGCAGAAAATTCCTATGGCTTGACCCTTGTCAACTGAAGAGGAAAGAGAGATCTCAATCAAAAGTGAGGTCAACAATATAATTCCAAATAAAGGTATAAATGGTCCTATAAAATCCAATCTTCATGGAAAAAAAATTTTAGTTTCCAAATTAAAATTCTACTCTCTGACACCGATCACATGTTTTTCTATTTATATTAACATCTCTATATAGAGTATGCCAATAAAATCTATATTGAAAAATTTTATAAACAGTTCTATCATTCCCAAAATGTCCTCCAACTTCAGAATCTTGACGTTTCTAAATAATTTCCTGAATTTTTTAGTAAGGCACACATTGTCTCATTATTGAATCTTTGCATTGTTTATACAAATAGGGGTCATCCCAATATTAAGACTTTGCATCATGAATGAATTTCTTCTCCTGTTGTTATGTTTATCGATATGGTAAAATAATACTATCAATATAATTCACAATATCAGCATATCAAGGTATTTCCCATCCTTTTACAGTACAAAGCTGTTCATCAGGAAAATTTTCATGAATTTCTTTTTCCATGTCAGGTATTTCTTCTTATTCTAGCCTAGATAGATGATCAGCAATTTGATTATCAATCCCTTTCTTGTTAAATATTATAAAATCAAACTCTTGCCTCAGAAGTACCCATCTAATTAATCTTGGTTTCGCATCCTTTTCTTGCATCAAATAATTAATAATCAAATGGTCAGTATGCACAACACATTTAACTCCAATTAGATATGACCTAATCTTACCAAAAGTATACACAATAGCTAACAACTCTCTTTAAGTGGTGGTGTAGATAATCTAAGCATCATTAAGAGTCTTATTAGCACAATATATAACTTTTAAAATTTTATCATATCTCTGCCCTAATACAACTCCTATTGAATAACCACTAGCATCACACATTAATTCAAAAGGTTTCTCCTAATCAGGTGAAATAATTATAGGAGTTGTGATCAATTTTTCTTTTAAATTTTCAAATACTTTAAGGCAATCTTGGTTGAAATCAAATTTTATATCCTTTTTTAGAAGTTGGCATAAAGGTTTAGTAAGTTTTTAAAAATCTTTAATATATCACCTGTAAAATCCAGCATGTCCTAAAAAGCTCCTAACTCCTCTTACATTAGTAGGCAGAGGAAAGTTTGATATAATATGAATATTTGCAGGATCTACTTTTGTGTCATTTTTTGAAATTTAATACCCAAGCACAATTCCTCCTGCAACCATAAATTGACATTTTTTCCAGTTCAATACAAGATTAGTCTTTTCACATTGTTCTAGAACTTTTTCTAAATGATTTCGACATATTTCAAATGAAGTTCCAAGCACAGAAAAATCGTCCATAAAGACTTCAATCCCTTTTTCAATTAAATAACTAAAAATTGATATCATACATCTTTGAAATGTTGTAGGCGCAGATAATCCAAAGGGCATTTGCCAAAAAGTAAAAGTTCCATAAGAACTAGTAAATGTTGTTTCCTTTTGATCCTCCGCAGCTATAGATATTTGATGATAACTGGTATATCCATCAAAAAAACAAAAATATATGTGCCTAGCCAACCTATCTAGCATCTGGTCCAAAAATGGTAAAGGAAAATGATCCTTCCTAGTGGTAGAATTTAATTTTCTATAGTCTATGCAGATTCTCCATCCAGTGACTTGTCTTGTTGATATTAATTCATTATTCTCATTTCACACCACAGTCACACCTCCTTTCTTTAGAACACAGTGAATTGGACTTACCCATGCACTGTTTGAAATAGAATATATTATTCAGTATATAACCATTTTAAAATTTCTTTCTTAACAACTTCTTTCATCATAAAAATTAATCTCATTTGAGGATAAGCTCTTAGTTCATCTTGATCTTCCAATAAAATTCTATGCATACAAATTGATAAACTGATTTTTTTAATATCAGCTATTGTCCATCCAAAGACATTTTTATATCTTCTCAAAGTTTACAACAACTATTGTTCTTTCTCATTAGTTAATTCTGAGGATACTATAACAGGTACTGTAGATAAATCTCCTAAGATTGTATACTTCAAATGTTTAGGAAGTGTATTAAATTCTAGTTCATGAGGTTTCTCAAATGATGAAATCAAATTCTTATTACTTTCTGTAGGATCGAACATTTCAAATTTTTCCTAAACATAATCCAAATCTTCTTTACTCACTTCCGTAGATTCATCTTGAATTTTATCCTCATCTTGATATTCCATATTTTTCTTTTTCAATCTATCTTTCAAATGCCATTTTAAAATATTCATGGCTTAGGTATTCATTAATATCCATTCTAAAGCATTCAATCTCTTGCTCTTTTGATTTTGCAATATTAAATGTAACCTCTTGATCACTAACTCTCAGTTAGTTCTCATTTCTACACATCTATCAAAGCTACTACAGTGGCCCGGAATGGTCTTCCTAAAATGATAGGAATTTCTTTATCTTCCTCCATATCTAATACAATAAAGTACACAAGAAAGATAAATTTATCAACTCTTAACAAAACACCTTCTACAAATCCTTTATGATAGGTAATCAAACGATCAACTAACTGAAGAGTTACAGGCGTAGGTGAAATATCTCTTAAGCCCAACCTTCTAAAACTTCATAACAACATATGATTAATATTGGCTCCTAAATCGCATAAAGTTTTTCCAAAAAATCTTTTGCTAATAGCATATGGAATTGTAAACTTCTAGGAACTTTTAGTTTTTCAGGAAGTATTCTAAATTATAGCGCTACACTCTTCACAGGGTGCAACAGACTTGTTATCTACAAACTTCCTTTTCTTATTAAGTTTATCCTTTATGAACTTCACATAGCTTGGCATTTGTTCTAAAGCTTCAACAAATGGATTGTTTATCGTTAATTTCCTAAATATTTCTAAAAATTTAGAAAATTGGTTATCACTATTTTTCTTCTTCAATCTTTGAGGAAATGGAGGTAGACTTTCTACAGTAATTTTCATTAATTTAATAGGACATTCTGACTCAAATTGAAAATCTTCACCAGATTTTTCATTTTCCACCTCATCTTTTTCAACTTCAACATCCACTTATTTTTTAACTCTATTTTCTAATTCTTTTCCACTTCTAAGTTGAATAGTCTTAATTTTCTCTTTGTTCTGATCTTTTGGATTCACTTCAGCATCACTAGGCAATGTTCCTAAAGGTCTATTGCTAAGTGTGGTGGCAATACATCCCAATGGATTTTCCATGTTTCTAATTGTAACTCATTGACTTTGTAATGGACTCTCCATTCGCAATATTAATTCTTCCATTGACAATTTTTTCTCCTTACTCTGCAAATTATTAAATCATGGAGGGTAATAAGGTTTATAAGTTGGATTTCCTTGATTGTTGGAGTTTCTTATTGGATTTGCAGTGTTATTTTGCCATTGCGGATTTACAACATTAGAATTATTATTACTCTAACTAAAATTTTTATGATTCTTTCAATCGGGAATATAATAATTAGCATAAGGATTATTAGAGCGATTATTTATTGCACTTAAGGTCGCATAAGAAGATTGTGATTCTATCATTTCTCCCTATAAATTTTCCTCAACCACATGTGATGTCTGAGATTAATTCATTATATATTAATCAATCTTCTTCAATATAGCATCTATTTATATAGCTAACATAAATATTGCATCAGAATCATGAATAGTGGCTACTCTTTTTGAATTTACCCTTTCATAGGGTCATTGACATATATTAGTAACCATCTCTTTAATTAAATAATATGCTTCATCAAATGGTTTTGACATTAATGATCCACCAGTAGCAACGCCAATTACCGATCTAAGAGATCCAACCAATCCATTATAAAAATTTTGAATTATTAACCCTTCTAGCAACGCATGTTGTGGACACTTTGTAAGGAGATCTTTAAATCTTTCTCAGGTTTCATAAATTGATTTCCGTGCAAACTAACAAAATGATGTAATATCATTTTTAAGCTTAGTAGTTTTTTAATATGGAAAATATTTAGATAAAAATATTTGTGATAAATCTCCCCAAATTTTGATAGATCCAGGTGCTAATGAGTTTAACGACATCTTAGCTTTATCCCTTAGTGAAAAAGAAAAAAAGTCTAAGTCTGATGGCATCATTCGACACTCCATCATATTTAAATGTAGCACATAATTCTAGAAAACTAGCAAGATGTAAATTAGGATGTTCAGTTGGTGTTCCCCCAAACTGATTATTTTGAATCATTTGGATAATAGCAGGTTTAAGCTCAAATGAATTGTCTGCTACAACAGGGTTTTGTGTGCTAAAATGAATTTCATCTTCTGTAGGATTAACATAATCTCTTAAAGGTCTCTGATGATGTTCATTTTCATTTCCAAAATTATTAAAATTGCAAATAATGTTGCTAATATGTTCTCTCTTTTTGTTGTTTTCTAGTTTTTCTAACTCAGAATTGTAAGGTACTACATTTCAAATCTTTCAATACACATAAATAAATACAAGTATATTAAAAATAAGTAAACACACTTAAATATAGAATATTAAAACTAAACCACAAACAAACTCTTTCTCTCTCTTTTTTTTATTTTTAGAATAAAAATACTATAATTATAAAATAACTTACTACTACTTTCCATTACTTTCCCAGTAACAATGCCAAAAACTTGATGCGGGTGGTTTAGTGTGTTAGTTTTTGAAAATATATTTCAATATTACAAAATACACACGACAAATACAATAACAATAATGCAAATTAATCCCCAAAAAATAACTTTAATTAAAATAGTTTTATCTTTTAGTAATCTTTAAACTGCCAAATCCCCTTTAAAATAACACAATTATACGTATCACTCAAATAATAAAGGGCTCTGATAGAGTTCTATATATCTATCCCACAGGGAAGTTGGAAATTCTTGTAAATAAGTTCCTAAGATTACAATGTAAAGTATTATTTTAAAAATACAAAAAGTAAGGTGCGAAGTTTTAATTTTAAGTAACGATTGAATGCTAATTAAAATGTAGTTGGAAGACAAAGTTAACTAAACTAAATGCTAAATTTTCAAAAGTAAAATTACAATAAAACTAAGATTTTATGATGGAAAGTTCAAATTTAAGAAAGTATCCTTACCTTTTATAATGAGTATATGGTTTGTGAAGAAATTAAAATCATTTTTAATATGTATATATATATATATATATATATATATATATATATATATAAACTGTTTGTTGCCAAATAGGAGTAAAC
>NEWO01000346.1:0-17030 GCA_003013225.1 Phalaenopsis aphrodite | reverse complement strand
TCCATAGCTTGGTCCCTAATTCTGTGTTTAGGCTGGGAGGATACGAGCTACCACCCCAGAGCTCCCACTACTCTCTCCCCTGAGGACTAACAATCTTGCATCAGTTTCCAATCAACTGAACCAAATTGGGGATTTTAATCTGTCACCCGAAAATCTCCAATTATGCATCCAACAAAGTATATTTTCGTATTTTTTTGAACCCAATTCGATGGCTGAAATACTCTCCCATGAATTCAAATGTGATTCTCCCCACGTTGTAGAAGCCATAGTTTTTTTAGAAAATATGTTTCTCAACACATTTTAGCATTTCAATTGGCCAAATCAAAAAGTAAATAAAGATCAGAGCTCAAGTTATCGCAAATTTTTTACAATTAAAACCATAGAAAATAAAATCAAGACTTCATAAAACCATATCTTCAATGTAGGGAGAATGATAAAGAAAACTACTCAAAAATCATGAAAAAAGATAGTACAAAACACGGATTTCATATATAAAAACAAGTTTACAAAATAAATAAAATAAAACACGCAACTTATCTCATAATCCTTCCCAAGCAAACTCCTAGAAGCTCTCTCAAAATCTTTCTCTGATTACAAGCATTCTCAATTCTCAATTCTCAATCTCTCACGTTCCCTTTCCTATTACAATCCTTGAAGAAAATCTCCAAGCCCTTGACTTTCTCTCTCTCTCTCTCCTTCTTCACACCACACACCTCACGCCCCAAGACACCTCTCCTATTGTCTACCCTTCCTCAATCCTTAGACTTCCCTCCAAAAAGAATTCAAAATTTCCCCCTAAATTTTGTCCAAAAGTCAACTCTTTTGATTTCAAAATACATGTCCATTGATCCAAGAGACATATCCCTTCATAAAAGAACCTTAGAAAGTATCTAGATGCATTGAATTACTCCAAAGGGTGTTTAGAAAAAGTGTCCCTTTGAAAATTTGAGCAAAATTCATCTCAAACTGCTTTAATCCACAAAACGTCGTCCCCCGCGTATCTTGCGCCAAATATGGTGCTAACTCTCTGTCAAATGGCACATCTAACACCAATTTGGTACATCATGCCCCGGTTTACTGAAGGTCATGTTGTTATGGGCTTTGTCACATATGGCACCGATCTGGTGCACCTAGTGCCACTTCGGCGCATCTGGAGTTTGTCCGGCCCCACTTCGGCACATCTTGCGCATCATGCACCAGAATTCAAAAATTCACTATTTTGGCTCCAAATTTCGTCATTTTTTTTTTACTTTTGCTCCAAATACCTAAAATTTATACACCTGCAATAAACACATTAAAATACCCTTCTTGAAAATGCAATATAAAAAAAAATAAGCATAAAATATATACTTAAAATAACATATTATTTTTGTGTATCAAGTACCAAATTCGAGACCTTTTTTCGAGTTAGAAATTCAACTTTTAAGATTCCACAATTTCTCAATAAGCTGTAGCTTAACTTTTGACAATTAATTTGGCACATATCCTTGTTGAATTAACTTTTGTACACAAGGGAAAAAATAACCAAAAGGTAATTCCATTAATTCATTAGAATCCTCTTCCAAATTTACAGGATTTTTAGAACTAATTGAAGGGCAAGCATTTTAAAACTTGATTGGCTTCAAACCAACACTACGGACTTCCTTTACCTCTAAACTCTCAACCTTTTGAGGGTACATTGGAGTAAGGATCATGGTATTCACATAGTGGTTGATCCGATCATACATCAACTCATATTCTTCTTTCTTTACATTTTCTAAAGAAATTTCATACTATAGTTTCTTTTATTTTATCATCATTATTTCTTTCTCAGAGCTTTCTTCATCAGAACTTTCTCCCTGATTGATGTTGATGGTCGGCCAAGTCCATTTAACAATCGCGTTGGTTCTTCCTCATCCGCATCCCTAACCGTGATCTCGGGTGTAAGGGCTAAAAGAACCTCTACCAACTCATTGTAAAGGAACGACATTAGATCATCCAAGTAGAGTTAAATGGCCTCTTCTTTGTGATTCTTCTGGATCTCCCACTTCATTTGCTACAATTTCATGGGAAAAGACATTTCTTTTTGGAGGTGCATAGTAGACACCGTCTTCATGGATGCTCTCATCATGAACTTAAAATGGCTGTAAACCCCCTTGATACGATGTTCTTGGCCTCCTCTAAAATATTTGATACATTAGTGTAGAGACGATGGAACCATATTATACTCGTGAATCCATGGCCATCCCAATAAAGCATTGAAAGAGGTCTCTGCATTGATGATATGGAATTTTGTGATTGATCCTAGTTCTTCAACTTTCATTAGTAGTGTAATCAATCCAAGAGCCCTTTCTCCCTTCTGGTTTAATACTCTTAACATCATTCTATTAACTGTAAGCTTTTAAGCTTCAATATCCAAAGATGCCAATGTCTGTGGACTAATTAAGTTGAGCAATGCTCACAGATCCACCAAACTTTAGAAAATACAAATATGTCGATATTAACAGAGATGTAGAGCAATTGGTTGTGGTCAGTGGTGTCGAGCTACAATTCTTCATCTATGAAGGTTATCCCAAGCCATTCTTTTAACGAAAAAACTTCATCCGAGGATGTGCTGGCCAACTGAGCTAAGCAAATCTCGCTAAGCAAATCTATGGATCAAGCAAGGCTATAACAAGAGACTCTCTCATCTCCTTCGACAGGATTAGAGTATCATAAATGCTTAGTATGACCAGCAACCTCCTAAGATGACCTAGAACATTATAATCTACTTTATATAATCCTTCAATCTTCAGTTGATTATGTGGTTCTTCCACTAGCGGAGGTGGAGGTAGCTCTTTTTGAGTGACTAATTATTTTTCTTTATCCATTGTTGTTGTCCTCGAGGTTAACACTTTCCCACTCCTTCGATTAATTTCTTTGACTTCTTCTTACTGAGATGTTGTAGGAAAAAGTTTTGGTGTCACTTCTTCTTCATCAGAGAGATCCAAGTTAATAGCAAGTGGTGCACCATGGCACTCAAGGACTGGTTCCTTGCTCCCATTGCTATCGTAATTAGTATCATCGATATCTTCATCATTCTCATTGATGATCTCATAAGGCTTGAGTATGATTTGAGGATCAGTTTAAGAATCAAGATCAGAGTTAGATTGATTAAAGTCAGTTACGTTATCACTAGAAATAGTTAAAACGTAGTCAAAATCAAAATAATTATATTAATAATGGGGCAAAAAGATAATCATTCATGGTCAGGGGTTTGAGGATTTTCTTCCGCAAATTCGAGACAACTAATCTGACAGAGGTAGCCCCTATGCTAACTCCCACACTATCAATGTTCACGACGTTGTTCTTTTCATTTTCTAGTTGCAGCGATTAATCTATTGGAATATCTATCTTGGGCTGAGCATGTTGTAAACTCTCAACAGTTGCCTGTGTTGAAGCTGTCTGAATCTGATCCAGTATCATCTTCTTGGATGGATTGCTCCAAATTGTACTCCATCCATCTTTTTCTTAATACGAATCTATCAGAGTGATTGGCTTGGCAAAAATCATATTTATAGAACCTTTTTCAAGTTCTTTCAAATATTCGTTTAGGAATGTTATATTTCCTTCTTTGAAATTCCTATCGAGCCAGTCCTTAAAAATGAAATAGCCATCTATTGTATGTCTCAACATCCTGTGGTAGGGGTAGAAATTAGGATACTCCTTGTCAACTTCTTTTGGCCTCTTCGGTTCTGGTAATCTGAACTCGGGCTTCTTAATTAAATTTCTGAACATCTTTGGCACAGCCTCATCTTTGAAATAATATATCCTCCTCTTTCGTTGTGAAATAATTGGACACATTCCACCCTCTAATCAATGCGGTCATCCCTGAAGTGACAGTTGGCTAGATTGACCATACTATTGTGTTTGCTGTTGAGCATGCTCCTCCTGTATCTTTATCTTATCAACCGTTGCTACTATTCCAGACATCTTTTAAAATATATTGGTCATCCTAGACTTATCTAACTTCTCTTGGGAATCCATATGTTTAACTTTCTCTTATAAACTACTGGCTTTGCTTAGCAACTTCTTAAAGAACTTAATGATGAGTCTCTTAAGAATTAAAGCTACTAGCCCATGGATGCTTTTGAGTAGAATCTCAATCACATGCTGTTCATATGGTTGAGGTTCACATTTCGTACAAAGTTTTCTCCACCTCAAGATGTAGTCTACCAAGGTCTCATTAGGCTTTTTCCTCTCTGCTACGAGATCTCTAATAGAAACATGATGTTGTGCTCTAGTAAATCTTTTCACAAATAACTGTTCTAACTCAGCAAACATCTTTATTGATCCACTAGGTAGCTCAACATACCAATCAA
Source organism: Phalaenopsis aphrodite (assembly GCA_003013225.1). Lineage (NCBI taxonomy): Eukaryota > Viridiplantae > Streptophyta > Magnoliopsida > Asparagales > Orchidaceae > Phalaenopsis > Phalaenopsis aphrodite. Next base: position 12,690 of record NEWO01000346.1, on the reverse strand, counting down.
ATGCAATCCCTGATAGGATGTTAACAGACTGTCGGAAGAGCAAAGCTTCATTTCCTCCGGTGTTGCCACACCTAGCTTAGAAATGTGCTATATGATGCCTGGGATTTCCGGTCCCGTTGAATGTTTTAAAGCTCAATGACACAAAACCCTTAGGGTAGGGTACGACATCAAACTCCTCTGAGCAAGTTCTACCCCTTGAAATCAATTCACCACCCTTAGATTGGGTTAATGCCTCCCAAACTTATTGTTTGACCAACTGTTTAATATTACTCTCTGGTATAGTATTTGGGGAGGAATACTTCTTTTCTTGGTTCTTTCTGTTAGTGGAGGTAACTTCTCTGCTTTCATCGATGATAGAACTATTTTTGACTGGTTAACTCCTAGAGAAGCTACCTACTGTAACTGGGACTGTCCATGAACTGTAGCCATGGCAGCCATCTCCTCCATTCTCTTTTCTATCTGACTGATTTGTTCATCTCTTGAGAAGATAACACCGCGCAAATCATCAGTGATGTTCTCTTCAACAAGAGGTTGGTTATCGCACGTAGATGCGATAGCTCTAGTCTCGATGACATGAATATCCATGAAATCCTCATTGAGATAATCATTAAAATTAAAATCTTCATTATCATCAATGGCTACTTCATTAAATCTCAGCTCTGAGCTTTTCAACTTTCTTTTCAATTATTGATTCCTGGATTATTTTAAAATCTAGAGAATTTTCTTAAACATCATCCACTTAATCCTCAAACACGATAGCAATAGTTGCGAAGATGTCTAATACTTCAGACCCTTGCTTTATTCCACATTCTTTCCCTTTGGGCTCACTGAACCGTAATGTTACAGAGAACTTGGATATCCATACCTTCTTCTTTGGTGGTGATGTCTTGAGACGAGGCGTCTCAATGAAGGCATCGGTATGCCAAAGAGAGGCATGCTCCACGCGGTGCAGACCAAACATAGTATCGGGAGACTTCCTTATCTTCTTCATCTTTAAGGCACTTTTACAAGCAACAACTAACAATATCCTTAGACCCAGACGTGACGTAGCTGGTTGATGTTCTGCAGACCTTGGAGTGGCAGAGTAACCAAAACCTGTGGTAGTGATGATTGTATTAACTCAATTCCCCAGACAGAACCTAACAGGAATATGAGCTGGCAAAAACTTCGATTGATTATTGAGATTGTTGGACAAATCTAACATCTATTAAAATTACTTTCTTCATCTGAGGGGACACTGCGCATCCCACTCTCTTAAGCAGCTCAACGGCTGAACATCCTTCTTTAGCGGCCAATCTCTGGAACCCTGTATGGACTTTAGTGATAGGAGCAAGCTTCTCCCTCTCCTCACTACGACCATGAAATGATGGTAAGGTAGCAACAATCTGTTGAATACTTTCATTTCCATTAGTATTCATCAACGGGTGAAACCTACTCAAGTAATCCAAGTTCCTCCTCTTGAGGAAACTCATCAACATGTATCTTTTCTAGAATTTGTGCTTTAGCGGCCTCCTAATCTCTTCGACCGTGATTTCTTCTTTGAGATCCAGTTAACGACACGGACTTTGAACTCGATCCAATTTTAAATACCAATGGTGGGATGATAAATTCTCTGGTTGTATCTTTCATAATCATAACCTCATTTCCTTTGGCAGAAAAGGGGACAAAAAACTTAGCAGTTGCTGGTGCAGCAGTTTTCACCTATTTGCAGGAAGGGAAATTCTGAATTTAGGTTAAATTCAACGAAAGTCTCTTATACTTCTGGAGCGGCAACTTTCATTATGACGAACAGGCTTTTTCAAGAATAAATACAAGTTCATCGAATCCAGTTCCTAAATTGATGGTGAGAGCAACTTTAATTTTGTTCTGATCATGGAATAGATGAAAGAAATTAAAAAATGGATTTTTGTTCAAGAATGAAATCTTATTGGAACTGTATATATCTGATTCATCCTTCGGAACCAAATCTGGGATGTGATATGGTTTCAAAGGATGAATTGAGATCATCTTAAATTGGAAACTACATCTTAGTATTTTAAATTTTTAAAATATAAGACAGAATTGGTCTCATATCCTCAATAGTTTAAATAAATGTCACTAATACCGCAAGCAATGCATCCATCTTGAAGGATAAATACACTACTTACTGGTAAGGGCTCAATAAAATAAACTAAAAAATTTATAACATTCATTTAAGTCTGCAAAATAAACTATTTTTATGTTTAGTTCCCCTATTTATTAGAAAAAATTAAATAGGGTTTATATTAATTTCGGTTCTCTAAAGTTTCCTATAATGGTAAGCCCCTATAGTTAATTACATCTTAGATAACCTAAAGTCACCTAATAAAACTCTTGGTAAAAATTAGGGGATATTCTTTCAAGAATTTCAAAGCGTTAGACCTTTTAAAAGATCAGACAAAGAGGTGTGATATGTGAATGATTCAAATTTAGAACATTTATTTTTTAATCCAAAGGAAGAAGAACTAGGTGATGCCATGGATCCTCAAGAGAACCTTAGTGACTTCTCAAGTTATCCTATGGTTTGGTATCAACTTCAAGAAGAAATTATGAGTATTATCCTACCAAATTTATTGATTAGGGCTTACATTTGTGTGACATGATCACACAAATAGCTTGAAAAATTTAAGGATTTAGGCCATGAAAAACAATAACCTTGAAATCCTAAAACAAGTTAGGGCTTAAGTTACACAACATAATTGTGCAAAGGACTAAAGAAAGAGCTTAGGATTTATGTCACACTAGGTAGACAACCTCAAAATCCTATGGCTTGTTATTTAATTCTAAGGAAGGATGTGCAGTTGTAGATCCTCATGCTGTCGTAAATTGTTGTTGCAGAAGCTGCCCACAAAGCTAGCTCTAGGTTCCTCATTGAAATGAAAATCCTAATGTCTAAGGTTTAAAGGTTTAAATGACAGGTTGAAGTTCAATCATAGGGGATTTAAAGTTTATTAGAGCGACAGCAGTTAGGATCCCATGGTTCTCTCGTTTCAGCATCACTATTTTCTTCGGATTCACTTAGTCCAAATGAATTTACTAAACTCAACTCAATGAGTTCAATATTTTCATTTAGACCATGGAAAATCTCGTAAGAAGCCGTAGGTTACCTCCTCTGAGGGATTCACGATCATCCGATAGAGTCGTTTTAATTTAGTTACATTTTTTTTAATTTTTGTTGTTTTGTTTATGATTAAATTTTGAGTTGTCTTATATTTTAACTGATGTGGCAGTGAATTTTATCTTGTTTTGATTTTCTAAATTTTGTTTTAGTTTTAGTTTTTCAGCTATCATAAAGTTTCAGTTTTGACATGCAGTGTGACCTTGTTGTTTAACATGCAAGTCTACAAGCAGGAAACAAGAGATACATAAATGTAAATAAAAATAAATTGTAGTGCAATAACTTAAAAGTGTACCTGTTGATTTTTCTCGTTCTTATACCTAGAACGTTAGCTTTTACAACATGTATATAATTTTGTAAGAAATTTAAATTGCAAGAGTAGATGAAGGTGTTTTTAACAGACCTCAAACTTATGACTCATTGAGTCTCAAAAGATCTTAGTGGATGATTTTAGGATAAAATACAAAAAGTTCAATTTGTCCGTTGAAACGTCCAAGATATTTCAAAGTGTTCGGGGAATGACCCTGAACTGTTTTAAAGATTTCTTAAAACCTTTGAGTTCATTTTGAACTTATCATATTATTCTCTTAACCATCCTTGGTCAAATTATGGTTACCCTATAACTCGATGAATCTTGATATTTTAATCATCCCGAGGACAGAGTACTCAATTAATCAGTTGATATTTCACTTAAAAGTCATATGGGCTAATGCCCCTAAGACAAGATTGGGTTAATAATGATTTTGTACCCACGATTAAGGTAAGGCCTGTAGTGCTTAGTAGTGTTTATCATCAATCATGTTATCCTTGTACATCCCATCAAATGAATTCAGATATCAAGCCTAGATCACTACCAAGCCCTTAACAGTCTTAATGGAAAAAAAGATTAGCAAATGTTAGAATTATAATTTAGGTGATATGGATTTTGATTAAAAGATAAGACCATCATTAATTATGGACTTAAAATAAGTTACAGATCATCTCCCTAACTTAAGTCCATCACCTAAGAATCATCTAATTTTTATTAACTTCCAAATCTTGATGATTTAACAAATTTCAATTTTCTTTTCTTATCATGGAATCGTGGCAGATTAGTTTCTAACTTTTACCCACTATGTTTCAATCATCCAAACATATTCATTAGGATCAAAATTACCCATTCTTCCTTTTGGTTAATCTGAAATTTTGATTAACGCATTAAATCTAAAGTTACCACTTCGTTTTTGGGGTTCTACATCTTATAACTCATTAAGCATAATTCAAGTGACTTTAAAGATATTAGAGTATCCTTTCCATGGGGCAATTAAAACATTAGAGGAGAAAATGAGGTTTTTATTAATTTTTTAAACTTATTTAAAAAATTATTTAAATCTAAAAAAATATGGTTTTCAATATTTATTTATTTAATCAATCAATGTATAATTTTTTTTCATGGTAAAAATTATTAGAGGTTCCCATATGTCAGAGAAAACACTTAGGAAAAATACCATGATTTTTTGAATCAAATTTAAATTATTATTTATCAACTTCAAAAGAATGTTTTAATTATTTAGAAAATATAATTTAATTACAAATAACTATTTTTATAGTTTTATCAATCCTCTCAAAGCTCAAAGAATTCGAAAAAATAATTTTTTATATTTTTATGATTTTTAATTTAATTATTATAGCTATTTTTAATGAGAAAGTAAGGAAAATACATTTCAAGCCTTTAAAAATTTTATTTTTAACTTATAAGAATTGAAAAAAGTATTTTAATGAGTTCTCTGTGATCAGGAAGCAATTAGGCACATTTTGGAATTTTTTTGCATTTTTGGAACTTTTAACTATTTTTTTATTATTTTTATGTAAAATGTAGCTCAAAAATAAAGTATTTTATCAAAAATAACTTTTATTTTTCCTAAGTTCTCCTAATCATAAGGAACTCAGAAAACCACTTTTCATAAATTTCCTAAGTGTATTTGAATTAATATAATTAATTTTGTACAAAATCACAATGTTTCTTCAAAAATCAACATTAGTGCTTAAACTTAATCCAGTAATTTCAAATTTTTAGTGTGAATCAACATGAGTTTTACACACACTGTGGAATTTATTTTGTCAATTTTCTATTAATATTTAATTTACATAAATTAATAGAAATTTTACACACTTAATTAAATACAGAAATGTTCAAAATTATTTAAACTATCATAGTATTTTTTCTAAGCCTCTCTAACCACAAGAAACCTACTAAAATTGATCCCATAATTTTCCAAGTACAATTTTAATTTAAATAATTAATGTAAGCCGAAATAGACATCTTAGCTTAAAAATTAGGGTTAGAAGCACATAGATGTCCTCTGACCTTGGAAAAATCAGAGAACATGGCTTCTGTCATGTGAAATAAACCCTAAGAATTTCAAGCTATGGTGAGCAATGCTTAGCCAAAATGAATTAAAATATCACTAAGAGTATTTAATTAATTAAAAATTAAAGAGTTAACAAATATTTTTTATTTTTGTCAACATTATTCTCCTCTATTCACTGAGCAAAAAGGTATTTTAAATTAATTTTTTTGATTTTTCAATGAAAAGATATGGATTTTCAAAGAACTAGCATTTAAATAAATTTAGAAAATCCATATTCTTTTACTTATCCACGCGGCGCCACCTCATCCTTGTCCTCTGGAGCTTCCCAGGTGGTGCTACCCTATTTGATTTTGTCAGCCACCTCAGCGCCTCGTGTCTCGGTGCTCCGCTATTTGATGCTGCCAGCCACTTCAATATGACCAGTATGTTCAAAATGTTCTTTCAGTCTCCAATCTAGATGATCCAACATTTCAGAAATATTCTCAATTGCATGCATAGGATTTTATATCTCTTTTTTATTTTCTTGATTCTTTTCAACTGTGTGTTCCAACTTTGAATATGTGATGAATTCAAAAATGATTGATCCATCAGTATATTCATATCGTTCTGATCTCTCATTCCAATACAATTCAAAATAAACTCCTAGATCCATCGACTTCAAAGGAAGAAGCATTTTTTCCCAACTCTCACTAGGTACTTGCAATTGACTACATAGTAGGAAAATAGTGGATGGATGTTCCAGTCTAGTTGTAGATCCATTAACAATCAAACTCAAAACTAATTTCATAATTATTTCTCTAATGTTAACAAGTTTTCCAGTTTGAATACGATAGTTCAAAATAGGACTCTCCTTAGCTACCTTACTGATTTTCATAGTGGGAAGTAATTTCAATGCAATAAAGAAATGCCATGCCATAGAAGTAGGATTTAACAATGATGAAGAAAAACTTACATTTGCATCATCTCTAGCCTCCCAATTTTCATCTTCAACCTTAAGGTATCGATATAGATCATTCATATTATCTCCCGTAGGGGTAAGATTGCGTAGTGGAAAGTAGGCACATTTTCAATCATAAACATTTGATTTATTCTTGAAGGAGTGAATTGCACAAACCTACCTCACACATATACAATTCCTTTGTTGAGTTCATGTAGAATTGGACAAACCTTATGGAGGCAGTAAGGTAACAAAACACTTCCTAGTATCTCTGCACAATAATCTTTTCCACTCAAGTATTCGGTGTGTTGAATCCCCAATTCACAAACCCCCTTTCTTTGATTAGCCTGATCACCACAAGAAATCAATCATGTAACTTCTGTGCATCGAAACTGACAAACTTTCTCCAGATGAAAATTCTAAATCTAGTAGAATTTTTAGAGTGGGATGCCATTGGAATTGAAATCTAGTGACTTTTCTCCCATTTTCTCCCCTAAAATGGACTTTAGAATCAGTTTTTGGGAGTTATAAAGATAAGAACCTGCCAAAAACCACCTTTTAAAACATTTTAAGTCATTTTCATCACCACAGTGCATCATGCACCGATTCTAGTGCATCATGCATTAGTTGCCATCATGCACCGGTTCAAAAAAATTCATTTCGACACAAAAAATTCTCAATTCTTCCTTATAACTAGGTAAATAAATAGGTTTTTTAATTTTTTTCTCAATTTCAAATTTCTCAATTACATAGACTCTATATAAAAACAAATATAAATATACATAAATACTTTGAATTAAAACAAAAAAGCAAAAAAAAACAATGATAAGTATGGGTTGCCTCCCACAAAGCGCTTAGTTTAATGTCATCAACCCGACATTCCTAGTCTTTATTATGGGTGACCCAACATTACAGTCTCTTTAAGAACTGGTCTTTGACCATTAAAATATAGTTTCAATCTGTGCCCTTTTACTTTAACTATTCTTTGAGTCTTGGGATCTTCAATTTTAATAACTCTGTAAAGATAGACTTTTACAACTCTGAATGGTCCTTTCCACCTAGACTTCAGTTTTCCAGGAAATAATTTTAATCTTGTATTGTGTAATGAAACTTCCTATCCAGGTCCGATCATGCCTTTGTTTCATTCTTTTCGTATAAATACTAGCATTATCGTAAGATTCATCCTTAGTTTCTTCAAGCTCATTCAGCTGTAATAAAATTTTCTCACTAGCTTCTTTCAAATTGAAATTGAATTTCTTTATAGCCCAATAAACTTTATGCTCAAATTCTACAGGAAAGTGACAAGTCTTCCCAAAAAAAAATAATTTATAAGGGGACATTCCTATAGGTGTCTTATAAGCTATCGTCTATGCCCATAATGTCATATCTAATCTAGTAGACAAATCCATTTTATTATGATTTACACTTTTTTTTAATATTCTCTTAATTTCACGATTAGATACTTCTGTCAAACCACTAGTTAAGGGATGATTAAGAGTTGCAATTTTATGGACTTTATTATATTTTTCTACCAATTTTGTAATTTTTGCATTTCTAAAATGAGATCCTTCATCAGTAATGATTACTCTTGACATTCCATATCTTGTAAAATAATTTTTAATTAAAAAATTTGAAACACTCTGAGTATTACATCGAGGTAAAGTGATTTCCTCAATCTAACTTGAACCATAATCCACCACAATATATATATATATATATATATATATATATATATATATATATATATATACCTGAATGAAGGTATAAATCATCCCATAAAATACATAAAATACAATCCCCATTGATACACCTAAAATATATAGTGTTTTTAAACAGTTTTTTATACTTATTTTTGAGATATTGCACTTTAATGAAGATATTTGTGTGTTTTTCCTTCAGGTACAATTAAATGGATGAAAAATGCTTATGGTAGTTAAAAAGGGTCAAATTTGGAGCAAAAAATGAAGAAACGTCCAAAAATGAACAAAGGCAACTAAGCGCCCAATAATCGCACATATGCACCAGGTACCCCTTGCTTAAGCGCCAGAAGTAGTTAGGTGATGATTTATTTAATTTGAACAAATTAACCAAGAGGTTTTTGAAGCAACCTTTGATAAAAACATGGGAAATATCTCATGGACACCAAAATTCATTCAATTGGATTTTAAGGAGGCAACTTCTAGAAGATTCATTGAATGAAGACGCCTTTTTGAAGAGACACCAAGACACCATTTAGATTTTTATTAGAAAAGACTGAGATTATCCAAGAAAAGAGCCAGCCAACCATCAAATTTTACAACCATCATTTATCCAAGTAACTGTCATCACTGTCGCCCATCGATGTCGTCATCGCCTACCATATTCTTTTTAATTTGAGTGTTATTTTGTATTGTTAGTGAAGGAAGAGAATTCAAAGAAACTATGATACATTGGGTGGAAAGGATTTGACATAAGTGTTTATCATTGTGACTACACTTGATTTTAATCTAGATTTCTTGTTTGTGTGCATGATTTCTACTTTTAAACTCATGTGTGGTTATGTTTTCTCCATTGATTATGAGTAGTATTCTTTATCTTTTTTCTTAAAATGATAAGTGGTTAAGTGTTTAAAGGATGTTGTGTGAGTATTAGACTTCAATGTTGGTAGAAGTTGTGATGATTTGAAACCTTACACTTCTTTTACTTTTTGATTTGACCAATTAAGATGTTAATACATGTTGTGAGAACATGTAAGATCCGAGATGGAATTGTCACAGTCAAAAAATAGTTAGAATCACATATTAATTTTATGAATGAGAATGTAGTTCAAGGGGTTGAGTGCATGGAAATAAGGAAATAAACTTTTCAAGGATGTAGAATTAGAGGACTTGAGAGTGACGTGCTAAAGCACCCAATTTGATTTATAATTTTATATTTTGATACAAGATATTAACCTTACAGTGGAGGGAGAAGAGGGAACTCTAGAGTGAGAGTTGGTATCTTCTATACCTAACTAGTTTTGAAGACTATTCAAACTATAAATTAGTCAATGTTCTTTATAGCATCTTTAGTAAGGTTAATATCTTGTATCAAAATATAAAATTATACAAAAGAATTTCTATAACACGTTTAGCATACTTCCACAAAAGAATTTCTATACTAATTACAGATTCATGATAAAGAAAAAATATTTTATTTATATAGCCTTCATCTTGCAAGTAGTTAGTTAAGTTAATTAGTTTCTTACTTTATTTTCATAAACCAAAAATTACAAAAAGAATCAAATTTCATTCTTATTATAGTATCTTATGTTTAAATATCCTATATTTAAATATTATAACAATATTCTTGTTTACTTCACAGTGAAAGATTTACCAGCTTTCACTTTCGATCAAGTTTTTGACTTTGTTGGAAAGTGAAAATCACTATTAAGGATATTAAACATCTAATTGCATACATTGCATTTTACATCCATATAGAAAGTCGGGATCAAGTTTTAGGCGTTGTTATCGGAAAAACTATAAAAATTTGTAAAATTTTCAAAAGAAGTTTTTAGAAAGCAAATTTTTTATTTTTATAAAGTCTTATTTAAACTTTAAGATTTATTATAGGAATATTGTAGTGTTATTTTTACATTAAGTTATTATTTGTGTGTTTTTATTTTATTATATATGTTTTATAGTAATGTATGTGTACTTCAGTTTCCACAGGACTTGTGTCTTACGATTCTGAATTAGAAAAAACTATTAGAAAAATTAAAAAATAAAAATAACCAAAAATTTTCAAAAAATGGCAATTCAAAATAATCAAAATGTTGAAGAATTTAGGCCTTTAAGAGATTATGCAAACCCTATGGTGGATGAACTTTATTGTAGTATTCAAAAACCTAATGTAAAAGCTAATTCATTTTAACTTAAATCTGCTATTATCCAAATGGTATCAAATAATCATTTTGGGGGAGCACCAACTGAAGATCAAAATTTACATCTTGCCAATTTTCTAGAATTGTGTACTACATTTAAAAATTATGGTGTATCAGATGATGATATAAGACTTAGATTATTTCCCTTCTCACTGAGGGATAAAGCTAAGATCTTTATTATTATGTGGATCTTTAAGAAATTGTAGCTATTTAGCGCAAAAATTTCTTACTAAATATTTTCCACCATAAAAAACTGTGAACCTTAGAAATGATATTACATCTTTTTGTTAGTTTGAAGGGGAATCTATTTATGAAGTATGAGAATGAATTAAAGAACTTGTAAGTGTCCACACCAAGCTATACAAGATTGGTTATCAATTCAAACTTCTTACAATAGATTATCTCGATATCTTAGATCTATTATCGATGACACAACTGATGGTTAATTGATGTCAAAATCATTTCATGACGCTTATGCTTTAATTGAAGAAATGACAAATCAAAATAATCAAAATGTTGAAGAATTTAAACATTTAAGAGAATATGAAAAAGCTACGGTGGATGAACTTTACTATAGCATTCAAAAATCCACTATAGTGGCTAATTCATTTTAACTTAATTCTATTATTATCCAAATTGTATCAAATAATCAGTTTGGGGGAGCACCAATTGAAGATCAAAATTTACATCTTTCAAATTTTCTAGAATTGTGTGCCACATTTAAAAATGCTGGTGTATCTGATGATGTTATAAAACTTAGATTATTTCCTTTCTCTGAGGGATAAAGCTAAGATACTGTTATATTTTTTATCACCTAGATATATCAAAACTTGGAGTGATTTAGTGCAGAAATTCCTTACTAAATATTTTTCAGCATAAAAAACTGTGAAGCTTAGAATTGATCTTACATATTTTTGTTAGTTTAAAGAGGAATATATTTATGAAGCATGGGATTGATTTAAAGAACCCCTAAGAAAGTGTCCACACCATTAATAATTCAAACTTCTTACAATAGATTAGTTGGATCTCTTAAATCTATTATCGATGCCGTTGCTGCTAGTTCATTGATGTAAAAATCATTTCACGATGCTTATGCTTTAATTGAAGAAATAACAACCAATAATTTTCAATAGCCTTCTAAAAGGGTAAATCTTAAGGAAGTAGCTAATATAAATGAAACTGATGCTTTTGTCATGTTAGCAAATCAAGTTGCTGCAATTTCAAAGAAGTTAAACCAATTTGGAGTGAATTTTTCTCAACTAATTTTCATGATTGAAGAGAATTTATTAGGCCATATGGTAGATTCTCAAGCATCATTAAAGACTTTGAATGTCATAAAAAACAAACAAAATAAACCATATTCAAACTATTATAACCAAGGTTGGAAGAACCATCCCAACTTTAAGTGGAGCAATAATTCGGGTAGTAGTAATTAGCAATGGGGGAACAATCAAGTAAACCCATTGGGAAACTGAAACAAAAAAGGGTATAGTAATTATAAATCTACATATCCTTCAAGTTTTAATAGTAATCCACAATTTCAGAAGAAGAAGTTGTATATAGAAGAAGTAGATTTACAAATGGGAACTCAATTACAAAGTCAAAAAGCTACAATTAGAAATATTAAGAATCAATTGGGACAAATAACAAATTTATTAATTAACAGATCCCAAGGAACACTTCCTAGCAATGCAGAAGTAAATCTACAAGACCAGAATAAAGAGCAAGTAAAAGTCATTCAACTCAGAAGTGGAAGAGAATCGGAAGGTAGAGTTCAAAAAGAGAATGAAGTAGGAGAGAAGAGATTGAAGAACTAAAAGAGGACTCTCTAAAAGGTTTAAAGAGACCTATTTCTCCACTTAAAGTTGATTTGGAAAAACCACCACCTCCATTTCCTCAGAGGCTCCGACAAAAAAATTTGGATAAGCAGTTTTCAAAATTTCTAGAAATTTTTAAGATGCATACAAATAATATTCCATTTGCTGAAAATCTAGAACAAATGCCAAGCTATGAAAATTTTATGAAGGATATTCTTAATAAGAATAGGAAGTTTGAAGATAATGAGACTATTGCACTTAGTGAGGAATGCAGTGCTATAATTCAGAAAAAGCTTCCTAAAAATCTTAAACATCCTGGAAGCTATATAATTTCATGTGCAATAAGAGACGAATTTTACGATAAAGCTTTATACGATTTAGGAGCAAGTAGCAACCTTATGCCATTATCAATAATTAAAAAATTAGGATTAGGAGAAATATACCTTACTAATGTAACTCTGTAGTTAGCAGATTGTTCAATAACATATCTTAAAGGAGTTGTTGACCTCACTTTTGGTTGAGGTCTAGAAAACTTCTTTAGTAGCCTA
>NEWO01000345.1:705472-741345 GCA_003013225.1 Phalaenopsis aphrodite | reverse complement strand
ATTACTCTACCGCCGCGAATTTTCTAGCACGCATCAATATATATATATATAGTATATAAGAAATTAAGTTCTAATTAGGTAATAAACTCTTTTATTTAAGGATTAAAAATTCAGTCAAAAAAATTGAGTCTATGTTTCAAGATTGGTTTCTCTTTCTTATTAGAAAAATAGGTAAACCTTCCTTATAATTAGTGATATATGATATAAAAATGAGTATTTGAGCTTAGAGAACGAAAGCATTGCTAAGATCTCAAGTTTCGATGCATTTTTCCTTTGCTTTCATCCCATTAAATAATAATCCTATAATCTATTTTAAGTACAAAATAAACTGCAGAATCTATTTTAGGTAACTTAATAATACATATCTCTGATATAAATATTCAGCTGAAAGTGAAATAAATCTGAAATAAATACATTAGAAATAATTTAAATAAGAAAGCTCCTAATTATAGAAAATTCCTAATTTAGCTTTCTGATTTTCGTCCTTCCTGATTGACAAAATATATATTATTTGTAAACTTCTACAGAGAACTCATAAATTACAAAATGCAAATTTACAATTGATAATTATAAATATCAATATGAAAATTACATATAACTTGAATTATAAGTTATTTTTTATTCTTAAATCTTAGTTCTTGATGGCTTTCATTCTAAAAAATTCCTTCAATGCAACAAAAAAACACTTATATTAAAAAAATGTATGTATATATATATATATATATATATATATATATAATAATCAAAAATATATATTGATTGAATGAGAACCGGGACATACACATGTCTTCTTTTTCATATTTAGGTTATATACGACGATGAACTAATTTCTGCATTTCCATAATTCAGGTCTAGACATTTTTTTTATGAAAAAATGAGAACAAAAAAGAAATAAAAAAAACTAACAACCGACAAAATTAATTAAATCAAATATGAATAAGATTAACTGAGTCTAAGAAAATATGCAAAATTAATGGAATTAAAATGTTTTATATACATATTACTACCCAATTTCTATGTATTTACATATCTAGCACCTAAAATTTACCTTTTTTACATTTATAACACCCAAATCTTTAATTCCCAAGTTCATCTTATATCAACCATGAATAAGAATGATTGAGAGTAGAAGATTATGCTAAATTAATGGAAATAAAGTGTGTTAGGAACATGCATACCACCCAATTCTTTTGTATTTATGTATCTAGCACCTAAAGTGATATGTATCTAAATCTTCTAATGTTTTGTAAATGATATTCCCTTCAACAAGCTAATGATCATTTTCCATTTTAAGGGAAAAAAAGTGAACTAATATTCAAAGCACTTAATCAAATTCTGTTAAGCATGAACCTTGCTATGAAGATAACACAAACAAATCCAAGCTTTTGCAGCCTGCAAACATTATTACAACTCACCACCATGACCTACATGACTAACTACGGTCTATGTAGGCTACAAATGTTGGTTGTGGTGGTGAGTTGTAATAAGATTAACATCGTCAAGCATCCCTTACTATACGATGGATGTTACATCCTTAATGGAATATCCTTTTGACTTTATTCAATATAGATTAACATCGCCAAGCATCCCCTACTATGTAACCAAAGGCATGTATTAAATCTTTAATGGAATATCTTTTGGAACATATTTCAAAATAGGTTAACTTCGTATAACATCTCCAATTATACAACCTCAACCGAGTCTTGCATCCCTAATTGATTCTTCTTTATACTATGTCCCAATACAGATCAATGTTGTTGAGCATCATCGACCATACAACTTAGGATGGGTCTTACATGCTTGGTAGACTTTCATTTCATCTTTATTCCAATAAATTAATGTTGTCGAGCATTTTTCAGTCATACAACCTAAGACAAATATTATATCCCTCATAGATTACAATTGATTTATTTCACTAAAGGCTACTATCATCGAGCGGATGCACCCTGACTAAGTAGGCTAGAAAAGTTAAACATTCATAGCAGCAAACACAATATCCACTCAAAAATCACTAGAAAGCATGCACGTGAGAAAGTCTCGATGAGAAGCTAGTAGTGGGAAGCTCCTTCTCGACTTCCATTTTGTGGTAGCATCCATTGGAAGGAGGAACATAAGGCTAAGTTTGGGTGAGCTTAGATTGCTTGGTGAGGTGGTTAGATTAGCTAGTTTGGTTGGGGAAGGGCGAAAGATAGCTTGCCACATGGAGAAGGGCTAGTTTTAGCATGGTCTTGTCCATGTCAAGATGGTTTTGCTAGCTTTGAATGCCCTGAGTTTGGTCTGTGATTAGCTTGAGTTTAGTTGGCTTTGAAGTAGCCAAAGATAACTTGAAGGTGAGGCCATGGTGAGCTTAAGGTGGCTTAAGCTTGTCTTGAAATTGGGAGTGGCATGGAATAAGTGTAGGGCGCTTAAATGGAGGCTCATTTGTGTTGGTTTTGAGTGGATTGGAATTGAATTGAAATGAGTTCGATCGGTTTTGAAATGGGCGGAGGTTTGCTTAGGATTGAGGCCAATAAGGTTATGACACATATTACGTGATGGAGAATGGAAGAAACTTATGAAAAGAGTTTGGTGTTGGGTGTATTTTTGGTTAAGAAGGGAATATGTAGAGTGATTTAGTGTTGAGTTTCTAAAGTGTGGTGAGCATGTGAAGTGATTTTATGATAGAAGAAAGGGAATAAGTTTGGGCAAGGCTTTTTAGTGGAAAATATGGTGGGTTAGGTTTTGGGATAAAATTGATTTAATTTATTATTATTATTTATTTAAACAAATTTATTAGAATTTTGTCAATGAATAATTGTGTGGAATAGAAATTATTATTATTATTTTATTGTGAACATATCTAAGTTGATAGTGTTTATGATTTTTTATTATTTGATCTAAATTTATATTTGAATTGAGATTTATTTGGGCCTTTTTATTTCAATTATGTATGTTTTCAATTATTTTCAATTTGTTTATAAAAAAATGAATTTTTAACATGTTTAAGAATAGGTTTGAATTTTGATAAGTTTGATTTTATTTTATTTCAATTTCATCTATTTTATAATTCTATGTTTAAATTTAAAATTTTAACATGTCTAATTTCATGCCATTTAATTGTTGGTTTTGATTGTTATCATATTATTAATTTTCTTTTTATCTATCTTTTAAGATGAATTTAATCATGCTTCAAAGTGAACACCATACTAAATGTGCTCTCTTTAAACCAAAGAATGAACTATTAAAGGAGTTTGATGAAAGATTGAATGTGGTTCAAGGAAAACTAGGTCAAACTCCTAGGTTTATAAGATCAAATAGTATTTTAAAGGTAATTCCAAGCATACATGAACTCACCTTAAACTTCAATCAACCCAACAAAATGTCAATGATTTGAAATTAAGTACATGAAACTAAAAGAGTTGAAGATTTGGTATGAAGTCCTAGTTTAGGGTTTGGATCAATCACAAGTCCACTGGAAAAGCCTCCTAAGAAAATATAAGGCTAACTCTTAAGTGATTTAAAGAAAAAGAGCAAGATATGCCTCATGTAAAAATGAGGTCTCTAATGCTCCACTCAAAAAGTCAATGGCATTCACTTTTTTATCATTAGAGATAATATCTTTATACTTAAGCATTAAGAGTTCCAAAATATTTTTGAGTGAAGAATGGTCTGGAACTTCATCTGAGCATTTTTCTTATGCAAAAAATGTTATTTTGTAGCAATTGCAAGACCCCCCGTCTCATATTTGATGATCATTCTTGTGCTAGCTAGATGAGTTATGAAGTATGGCTCCATCAATAATCGCCTTGATCCAGTTAGGAGGCGGACACAAAGAAGATGGGTGAGACAACCTAAAGGACTAGCTAATGTCTTGGCTCTCAGAAATAGGGAAGGAGTTGTTAATGTCTATGATGCATGAAGATACAAACATAACATGATATAGAGATATGAAACTTCCATTATTAAAAATATAGGATATGAAGACTTGTCAAACATGACATTACAATACACTTTAAAAAATTGATAAAAATAAATAAACAAAACATTAAGAACAGTAAAGAACAAATAATAAGAAAGTTCTTTTTTATATGTAGATAATAAGAAAGTTAATGGCATTAACTTTTAAAAGATAAAAGACCTATATATATTGTTTCGATATGATATTTGTATACTTAATATCTAAGTTTCATTGTTTTATATTTATACCACCCAAAATTTTCATATCACATGAACAAATTTTGACTTAAATATGACGTACATATATATTGTAAAAATTGAAGTTTAGGTTCTAAATACAATATTAAATAGAAATTGAGTGGTATGTACATCTTGCAAACTGAGTTGAGTGAATGAGTTAATTGGGCCTGACAATGATCAAATGCATTGAAAATGGTTGTACATTTGAACAGCGTTTACATAAATCTTGAGTAAATCGAATCGACAAAAGGTATGAAGGAGTACATCTAAAGAGAGCCCACAAACAGAAAACTAATGGCCCATAAGCGAAAGACTACAACTTCGTCAGTGGAGGACTAAGAGTCTATCTGCAAAAGACTAAGAGTCCATCATCAAAAGGCTAAGCGTTCACTAATAGAAAACTGAAAGACGTATTTGACCAAGTGTAGCCCTTCTAATTCAGGGTTGAAAGCCAACCGAGCAAAGGTGCCTGAAACAAAACTAAAACCCAGTGGGCAGAGTGAAGGCTCTAATCGTTGTCTTGTCAAAATCCGACTAAGGGAAGAAACATACGTCACCATTTGTCCCATGAACGACCCTGAGATTCCTCATCCAAGGTCAATGAATAATCACCACATAAACACACAAAGTACATCGAAAGATCACCTAGTTAAGGAGCGATATATCTGTCGAATTATGACGATTCACCTCTGCCCGATGGTCAAGTCTCATTTTGTCTATAAGAGTTCCTTATATAGGGTATGAAGACCAGCATATCTGACCTACCAAATCAAGCCGATTAAGTCAAGTCTCAGAAGATCCAATGACCACCAAGAGTCAAACGTCAATCGCCCGATTTAGCATAGTCGGCGAATAGGTCTTGCCGATCCAGGACCGACCGACCTTCGCCGACCGAGTCAGTGGATGATCGATTCGAAGGCCTATATGTATAAAATATCTGACATACTTGCAACGCTCCCATTAAAGCATGAACGAATATGTAATTTTATATCTCGTGCCACATTTCTTCTTTAAATACGTGAATCCTTTTCTCATAAAAGACAGTGCATTCCTCTCTCTCTCTCTCTCTCTCTCTCTCTCTCTCTCTCTCTCTCTCCCCCTCCTATCTTATGCCTTAATCCTTGGTTGTGATTCTCTTACAGAGATGAATTCAACAATGAGTTTAATTTGAGTTATATTTTCTTACACATTTAATAAATAGGTAGATCATAAAATATCAAATTAGATTAAAGGGGGTGTTTGGTAACCCTCTTTTAAGATGATTCATATTAAGATTTAATGTAAATCTATCAAATGCAAAAAAATTAGCGAGTAAAATCTGAAATTTGGCTAAATCCATTATCTTTTCCACCATTACATAAATCCCAAAATTTTTTAAAATTCAATGAATAGGTGGATTTTACGGATTTAATGATGAAGGCTTCTCTCGCCGAACGAGAGGAGGCGATCACCAAACATTACAAAGAGATTTAACTAGATTTAACTTAAACTACACCAAATAACATCTCGATTAAATACATATCAACAAGATTTACTCAATCATATTTAACTTTAGTCTTCAGTTGAGCCAAACACTCCCTACGTTGAGATAAAACCAAGCTTAGTCGGTATTTGGTCGCAACTTGTATTTATGTTAAATAGGATTTATAAAATCCAATAAATCTAATAAATCTGTGTGATGGTGATGGAGATGGAGCTCGCGAATCATGATGGAATAAACAGAACTCTAGAAAAAAGACGGAATTTGAAAATATTTGATTTAAAAAAATAATGGATTTATTATCATTATTATTATTTTATTATGTTTAGTTGGATTTAAGAGTTAGTTTGAATCAACGACTTATTTTCTTTTCGTTGCAGAAAACACAAAAGAGAACGCCTGACATTTTGTCATTTTGTGTTCGTGACGAGAATGAAATAACTTAAATAACTAAACAAAGTGAGTCAGAGAATTTTTTCTGGAAAAAAAATTTAAACAAAATTATTATTAAAATCGTTGCTTGTTATTTAAAAATATTACAAATATTTTAATTGTTTATATTAAAAAATTACATTAAAAAATGCATTAAAATTTCTCTATTTAAATTAGAATATTATTTTAATAATCATTGTTATATCTCATTGTTTTTCTTAAAGTTGTTTTTTTAAATAATTTTTATAAAAAAAAAATCACTCGAATAAAAATTAAGTTACATACATGATTAAATTCTATTCAATATAATGCCAAGAAACACTCTTTAGTAAATTAATTCAAATGGACATCTCCCATTAGGGCTGTTGAAACGGCTCGTTGTTCGCAAACAGCTCGTGTTCGGCTCGTTAAGAAGCTCATGTTTGTCACGTTCGTTAAGTTAACGAGCCGAACACAAATCATTTTTTGAGCTCAAAATATAAACGAGCCGATTACAAGCTGAGCCTTTACTAGCTTCGGCTCGTAGGGTCAGCACATGGACCTAGAAGGAACAAATATTATCATTATTATTTAAAAAATTTTTGCGCCCACTGACGCCGTTGACGTAGGTGCGCACGTCATAATTTTTCCAGCAGGACGAACAACGCTGATTACATCGGACACGCGTCTCCTTTAAGTCCAGAAATGCTGTCGAAGTAAGCGTGGAGCCGAGGCTTTACAACAGAAAGGGGCTCTTCCCCCCATTTCTTCTCCGATCAAGGTGAAAAAGAAGCTCGTCGGAACCCTAGTTCTAATTCGTCTCTGCGGTAAGGCTTCCGCGCGATTCAATCCACTATTTAGAATTGTTTTTTTCTGATTGAAATTCTGTTCATTGATTAAATTTTCAACAATGGTACCTCCGAAGAGTTTGCGCTATTCTGAAATCCATTGCTTCATTCGGGCTACATATGCAATCCTTGCTATTATCGTCTTCTTACAAAGGGCTTTCCTTAAACTTTGAATTGGAAGTATAGCTAAGTATGTTATAGCCATTAAAAATATAGGACATATCATCTTCAGTTCTTTCCAAATGAACTCGGAATACCTGATTCGGAATGCATTGATGTGCCTGGAAGAAAATAATAGATTGTATGTGGTAAAGGTATAGGCATATGATGGGGGTGTTTGGTAGCACAAATGATTTAGCTTATATAGGATTTAGTAAGTCCGGTAAATTCGGATTTATCAAATCTAGGGGCTGTTAAATCCAGTTGACATGTTTGGCATCTTATTTCGGGATTTAACAGCAGTTGGTTTTAAGCCGCTAAGTCCATAAAAAAAATAGATACATCCACATGCTCTCTATGAATCACAAAAGGAGACAGTGGTTACCTGTGAAAGCGTAGGCCATCCAAACTGCTCCATTGCTATGACATGAGAAAAACGCCATAGACAAGAAAAAAAAAACATCTTCAATGTAGAATTAAATCATCATCAATTGATCACAGAAAGTGAGAGAGAGGGAGAGATAGAGAGAGAGAAAAAGAGAGAGAGAGAGATTCATATAATCAAAGAGAAATCAATTAAGTAATTCAATAATATTCCAGAAATTGCAAGTAGAGAATTTTTTTTAAAATGAAGTTTCCTTTACTTGCAAAAGAAATTCCAAATAGTTTAATGTTGGAAATGCACTAAATGTAGGATTACTCATTTGGAATAGCAGAATCAAAATTGAACCATCTTAACATTCAATCATAATACCACATATCAGTAGCAAATAAAGGAAAAATTGGGTGAAAATATTTACAGGAATTTGGTTATACGAGGGCAAAGTAAATGTTAAGGAGCATTTACGAATACAACACAATTCATATGTTTTTATATATCTAACAACAAAATCATCATATTTATAGGCATCACACTCAAATCTTTAATATTACATAAAAAAATTCCAATATTACTAACTTTTCTAAAATAGAAAAAAACACCCTTTCATGCACAAGTTTATGCCACCGAAGTTTCTACATATAAATACGTAAGAATTGTATGATATATATTCAAAATTCACAAATTTTGATTAATAAAACACCACAAAATCAGTATGGCTTAAATAAATATTACCCTACTCGAAATCAGATAAAATAGTTTTAGTTTGGCTCGAAATTTACCCGTGGCTCGTTAAATCATACAATAGTCCCGTTGCATTCCTCCAATTGAACCAAACGAGTTGAATTCTACTAGTAATACCCCTATCTATATCACCATTAAGCACAAAATAAATAACTTCATATGCCACATAATATGATATTCCCACAATATGTTCATTTGTGGAAACAGACAACTACTAAAAGATAGCCTCTAATAATCAGAGCTGCATGCTAAAGTTCAAGCCCTCTAAAACTGATCTGAAACCAAATCTGCATACAATTTGATAGGAGACAGGTTTGAACCTTCACCTTATTAATTAAAGCTCATCTAGCACCCTAACTAAACTCCTTTGAGATATTAAAAATATGTTTTATAGAAAAAAGGGAAAAAAGAAATTGGCTCGGATTCGTTATCATTCAATCAACAGGCATATCCAACTGCCAATTCTCAATTAGTGACAATGGAAGTAGGGGTTACCCACAATAGATGCGCAGGCCATCCAAGCTACTCCATTACCACTAGATGAAACTAATACACATCGCTGCATAAGCATCATATGAAGTTAGGTTGGCAAAATTGTCTTTCATGATAGATTTCATCATCACCCAATCTATAAAGAGGGAGAAGATGAAATCAAGAGATGCAGAGATTCTTGGAATTTATATTGATGAGAATCATGGTGAGTAATTCATTAGTCACTAATGGATTGCATAGAGTTGTTGAATAGATGTGGGTGGCAGAAAGAAGTAGATGAGAAGCATCTACACCGTACAATAAATGTGGGATTACACAAAAATTTGACTAAATATCATAATGATACAATCTCTGAATTTTTACTGAGATGGATGTAATAAATCCATATTTCGCCAAAATAAGCCAACCTAGAAGTGAATCAAACTTGTTCAAAATTTAAGTAATATTTAATTCCTTGTCGTATTTGTCTTCACTGAAATTTAAAAAGCAAAATAAGGCTTTCATCAAGTATGCATTCCTTAAACATGTATTTCAACAATAATTGAATGAGAATTTCATCAAGCTTAAAAGACAATGTTATTGAGGATTAAAGTAACTTACTATCAAGAATTGAACGATCTTGTTCACGAGCTTTAAATGTATTGTTCATGATCGTTATGAAAATGAGCATGTTATTGATAACAAAACGAACTTATACAAAATTGTCCTTTGTGTCAGCTTCTCTTTTATGTTAAAAGAATATACTCATCATAATTGGATTTAACTTGGTCTAATCATATTTTTTTTTTATGTTCAATTCGAGCATGACCCGAGCTTTTACATATATTTTCATCCTTGACTTGCTTAAATTTTAAATGAAGATTGCATAAAGAAAATAAATCCAAAAAACAAATGTCATAATAAAAACTTTCAACTCAGAAGTATCAAAAATGATTCTTGGATCTAAAGCAATAGTAGCAATAACATAACTGCTTCCCGTGTCGAATGATTTTGTAGGTGATAGGGATGATTTTGGATTGTTGTATGTTCATGGAGTCATGATTAATATACATATCTTCTTTATTTTATATTAAACAATTACTCAGCTTGATCGAGCTCTTTGAGTCATTACTTAGAGTCAAAAACTTATTTTCAAATCGATTGCAATTTTTTAAATAGAAGATAATGACAACAACAAAAAATAGTAAAGCTTACACGTACTGACCATAAATTATTTACAATTGCATCTTGTACTACTTCTCCTCGAAGTTTGCATGCATACAATTGCATTTTGTCAGTGCTAGTAATCTCACATAGCTGATTATCATGCTCCATCTCAAATTGAGATATATCAAAATATATATCATTCTCACGATAACATCCAATGAAATTGTGCAAGACTGCACAAGTCATCAAAATGTTTGCTTGTACCTTAATTGGAAACTCACTTATGTGACTTAATACTTGAAATCCTTCTTTCTATATCCCAAAATTTCTTTTTAAAACATTGTGTAGATGTTTGTGTCGATAATTGCACAATTCATGTGGGGTTCAGTTTTTACGGGTCGTGGCTATAGGGTAATTACTAAAATGATAACAATATCCTCTAAAAGGTGCCATCATCTTCTCTATATTTATATACTTCGAGTCAACCAAATAATATTTATTTTTAGGAATTGCAAACTTCCCCTGCTTTACTGACCATCGTAATACCCTTATATCATCAACAGGGCCTTCCCATTCGGTGGCAATAAATATAAATTGGAAATCAAACATAACTACAACTATCACATTTTGTGACGAAAATCATTTTCTATTACGGTACCTATTTCTGAATCTCTACTAACCACTACAGGGATGTGAGTTCCATCAATCTCCCCTATAGCTTTTTGAAAATATGGATAAAATTGTGCAGTTGTCCGTATAAAAGGCTCATATTTCGCTTCTGCCGGGAGTAACTTAATGAATACTTTTCATAATGTGATAATCGCTCGTAACACATTATTGAAGTATCTACTTACTATTTCTAATAAGTACCGGAAAAATTGGCAGAGTTGCCTATAACTATGAGCATGTACGACGCCTCGAAGAAAATTTCTAATTGTTCTACAACCTTCATATTCTTAGTATCAGCCAATAGTCTTTTGTTAATCAATAAATCTCTCAATTGTATAAAGTCTCTGTTGGAAGCCTGAAACAATTATACGACTTCGTTGGATGACTGACCAAGACACCCTGATCGTACTGACGATCGGTGTTGGATCTCTCAAACATTAGTTTTGAGATATATTCATCACCATCCGATGAACTTTATTCATAAAAAATAGTAGGTATCATCTGTGTTATAGCACGTGTTAACTGCAAATGTGTATCGACCATTTCTCGGATCTCATTCAGAAAAGTCCCCTTGAAAAAATGTGGCATTGCTGAATTAAGATTGACAACACATTAGTAAATGACAACAATTAAAAAGCATCTGTATCTTTCATCTCATTACAGTAATTACAGAACAATTGTTATATCACAAATATCTTAGTTTGGTCTGCTCAATATTGTAAGATAAAAAATTGTGCTTTGAGGGAGATAAAGACATGTATGTAAAAAATGAAGTTTAGGTGTAAGATATGTAAATGCATAAGAATTGAGTTGAATGTATGTAAATTGAACTGGTAAGAAGGGAAAACATTGTGCAATACACTGAAGTTCACATAAAAACGTGCAGGCGTAAAGAGAAAACAGGGGATCTTTGCATTTTGCTCTTCTTTTTTAATTATTCACATTATTTTTTTCCTTAGATTCGGTACTCATGACACCGTGGAGCGCTAACACTTAATGAGCTTGATTGATGAGTTGATCAGAGTAGGAAAACTAAAGGACATTGGACTGAAGGCAAACACTAAGAGATAGAAGAAATTTCTTGTTGAAGAAGCTTGCAGCGAGCCTGTCCCAACACATGGCATTCACATAGCGATAGTCCTAACTATTCTAGGTGGAGAATAGTCAGAGGGTTTTCCCCGGTCAAGCCTCAAATAATTTTGGTTGCACGAGGTAAATTGGGCGAGCTCATTCCAATCACTGGTAAATGGACAACCACTCAACTCCTTCATAGACGTTGACCTGCCTGTAAAAAGAACTTTTATAAAGTCGATGCATGATCATGATGCTGATCGCAAATTACGAAATTGTCAACATCCTCTCAGGCACGAGGAGTTAATGAATATTCTTTTTAAAAGTATCTACGTCAAGATAAATTTGGGGACTTGACACCTTACTCCTATCTTAGGCTCTTGTTCGGTTTCTCTAAAGAATGGAAGGAAGCGGTAGGAGTTATTGTTCTGCCCATCACTTGGGAGAAATTAATAAGTAGTTCACAACCTTGTTCGATTTCGTCGTAGTCGACGCTCTAGCAATCTACACATCCATCTTTGGCCCCCCTCTGTTGAGCATTTTTAGAACGATAGTAACAACCTACCACATTATAGTCAAATTCCTAATAGGTGGAGAGTTGATCATTATCTGAGGAAACCGAAGTAATATACAAGAGGAGATTTTGCCACTTGATGCTTATAGAGGAAGCGGCCTGGAGTTGAATGAGATTATCGAGGAAGTCTCAACTGTGGAAGAAGAATTAGGAAGAACCATTCCGTTTTGCACAACCTTTGATGCTTAAGAAACATAATAACTGATTGTAGCTTTTTGCGAGTACAAAGATGTATTCACTTAGATGGTTGATGAGATACCAGGGGTCAATATTGATGTTGCTTGACATATACTCAATGTTGGCAAAGTTGACTCAAGAGTTAACCTATCAAGCAGAGGATGATGCTAGTCGCTGTGACACACTTAACTTATCCGCCAAGAGGTATAGAGGCTGCTCGACATAGGTTTCATTCATGTGAGAAGTCTTATAGTTAGAGTGGGTCGTCTATTTGGTGATGGTGCGTAACTTCAATGACAAGTGGTAGATGTGTGTTGACTTCACAAATTAAACTTAACTTACACGAAGGACAATTATTCATTGAAACAGATTGATGCACTTGTTGACTGTGTTGTTGGCTACTTGGATATGAGCTTCACAGACATATTCTCCAAATATCACCGAATAAAGATGTATCTAATATATGTCTAAAAGACATCTCTCATCATAAGGATCAAAGTTTATTGTTATAATATAACGTTCTTTGAGCTTAATAATGCATGTGCAACTTATGAATGAATTATTGATATAATTTTTTCTTAAGAAAATAGTGAGATGCATGTTGATGATATATTTTTGTTAAGAATAAATCCCTAAAACAACATATAAATGATTTAAGATAGAATTTCAAAATGCTATGATGGTTTAACATACTTAAATTCACTTAAGTGCATCATTGAAGTTGTGTATGGAAAGTCCTTGGCTAGCTACCCTCACTATAAAGCATCAAAGCGAACCTGGAGGCAGTAGTGGTCATCTTAGACATGCTATCTCCTAGAAGCACCAAAGAAATTCAGAGGCCAATAGGTTGATTGCTGGATTAAGCCGCTTTATATCTCTTCAAAGTTTTACCGAGATTTGACATTTTTATAGATTTTATTTAAAGATTAGGTCATGTAGGAGGAGGAACCTAATGTGGCGACAGGCTATATATATATATATATATATATTAGAGGGTTAAGTAGCTAATGAAAAATATTAGGATAGATTCGGTTGATCGCTTGAAGGTGGGTTTTGATGGATATTTGAGAGATTTGTAGAAAAATATTATAGAGAGGTAAAGTAATGAAAGTGCAATACTTCCACAAAAATAATAAAAAGTAAAAAAAAGGTTCAAAAAAAAAAAAGGAGGAAAATGCAAGGAATGAATAGACACATCACTCACCAAAACAAAAGGATGGTGGAAGATCATCGAATCTCTGCCTTTTCTAAATATTTGATGAAAATTCAAAATTTTTCTCAATAATCATCCATATTCATTTAGCCAATAATAATAAATAAGTAGGTAGTTGCACAATTCCTAATTATATTACTAAAAGAGAGAAAAAAGAGGGAAAAGAGGCCCTCTTGTTTATAATGGAGGGAGGGGGTTGGCCCCACTAGCTTTGGAAGCTTAAAAAATTATTAATTATTTGCATAAACATGCTGTTAATTACTACACATTTTTGCTGAATTTTCGTAAAAAATTAAAAAATTTAAACACCTTTCAAAAATTTTTAGATAAACTTAAATTAAAAACATAATTATAGCTTTTGCAAAATAAAATAAAATTAGACTTCTTGTTAGATTAAGTCTTCTTCATGAATAGATATGTGAGGAGATAAAAGAAGATAAATATTTCATTTTTCTACTGCCTAAGGTTACTTACAAACCCCCAATAAATGGAAGGTGTAAATCGGTCGATTTAAACTCTATACCTTTGCTTTTGGCATGTCTATGCCTTTGATTATGTGTTTGAGTTTAGTTTAAGTGATTAAATGTTGCAGTTTGTTAATGTTTAATTGATGGAGCTCGTAACTAATGACTTCTTTCTATTTTCTGGTAACAGTGGCTAATGGGTGGTTCAAGATGCATGAAGATAAGAATAATGTTGTGTTCTCGGATAAAAATTTCACCATCGATGAGGAGATCTCTCAGCTTACTAAGCTCAGAACAGAACCCACTGAAAACATGCGGAGGGCAACATATCCCAGGCAAAAGCTACCCATCCCAATAGTTAGAATGCTATCTGGGAGGGAAGCCATGGGTAGATTTGCCTTAGCTGATTGCTCTTATGCTCTTGGGCGGTATTTACCTGCCAATGGTCCCTGGTTTATTGATAGTATGGATTCACGAGCATATGTCTCTCAGTTCTCTGATGATGGTTCACTGCTAGTTGCGGGATTTCAGGTATTATGATCTTAGTATGATTTTTTTTTTAAGTTTTATGTGTAATATACTTATTCTGATTATCCTTTTGTCTACAGTTAGAACTTAAAGGATGTGTGATATCATGTTTAACATTACCGCATGATATTATCTTTTAGGGAAGTGATATTAAAGTATATGATGCGGAGAATCATTGGAAAGTGCTGAAAAATATTGCAGCAAAAAGTTTACACTGGACGATTACTGATACATCACTTTCACCTAATAAACGCCTTCTTGTAAGTTTTAGTTATTTAATTTTATTTTCCACATGCTGGCTTTTGCTAGACCAATGTTAGGCTTTTCTTAGGAAAGTTCATCATCTTTTGTTTTTAACATGCTTAAAGATGCCACTATGTCATTATTTCGATAGTTTGACATGTTCTTCTATTCTATTTTACAAGCAAGTCCATCATTGCTACTTGCCTGAGATGTTACTTCCTTGAGATGTTGAACTAGGCTACCAACAGCCTTGTAAGCTATATCTAAAATAAAATTTAATTGTCTATCTATTGAATGATAACTAGGAAGTTAGGCGTATCAAGTTGTTTTTCTTGTAGATGTTTGACTTGGCATTTGTGGATCACAAATTTGACCCATATAACTTGATTTGCACCATATACGGTGGAGCACTATTGGTTGCTGATTCATTTTAAGCAAGACAAGCATTTGATAAAAAACATCAAGACATTGCAAACAAATAAAACAAGGAAAAGAATTTAAATGAAAATATATTGATCTCTAACAATGTCATTTCTCTATAACCTACCAAACATTGGAGCAATTAAAAAAATTCTTTTAAAAACTATTCCAAATATACAATATAAGGGGAAAATAAAATTTTACAAAACCATAATTAAGTCAATTATGATGCATGAATCTAAGCACGAGCAATAAATAAATTATTGATAAAAAAATTAATCATGAAAGAGCTAAGAAATGAAGATAGATATATAGCAAAATTAAGAAGTCTGCACCGTGGTATGGTTACATCTAGAAAATGATGAGAACAACAACTAATGCGAATAAGAAATGGGAAAATAAACTTTGGTGATTTAGAAATGAATTACAAAAGTACAAGCTGTACCAATATCATGGGGGGATAAAATTGATGTGGAAGATCGACAAAAAACATGTGAAAAAAATATGCAAAATAGTTTTATGGCACCTTATGTGGCATTAAACAAGAAAAAAATGGAGAATAAAAATTTATCAGGTTGATTGTATAGTTGAGATAAGAATGATGACTTTTGACCGTAATGATGATCATCACTAATCAATAGAGTTGAATTTAAATTTATCAAAAAATTGATAGATTTCACATCACTTTAA
Source organism: Phalaenopsis aphrodite (assembly GCA_003013225.1). NCBI lineage: Eukaryota > Viridiplantae > Streptophyta > Magnoliopsida > Asparagales > Orchidaceae > Phalaenopsis > Phalaenopsis aphrodite. The sequence goes on along the minus strand of NEWO01000345.1, from coordinate 725,461 downwards.
AATAAATAAATATTTGCTAGCAAAAAGTTATCCCTGACCATTGTAATTATGCCAACTATGCTGTATGGATCCCAAAATTGGACAATAAATAAATCATAGATAAACAAATTGAGCTTGAAAAGGACTAAGAAAGTTTGGATGGATGCACATTAGCAAAACTAGAAAGGATAAACTAAGAAATAATTACATCGATTTATCATAAGGAACAACAAATATTGAAGAACAAGATTGGGAAATAGACATAAGTGAGTTTGAAATATATAAGAATATCACATGATAAAACAATACTATGATTGCATAAAATTAATGTAGAAGTAAGATGAGAAAAAAAAAAGGAAAAACAGAGATAACTTGGATTGAAAAACAACTGAAAAATATGCCCAAAAGTATTTTGACACCTACTATGTTACTAAACAAGTATACATGGGGACTAGGAATCAATAAAATTAATTTTATAGCAAGGATAAGAATGATGACTATGATGATCATCGCGATGATCAATAGTGTTAAATCTAAAAGTGTAATGAAACCTGGAGACGCCATATCGTTTCAAAATCAACAAATATCTATAGAAGAAAAAAAATCTACCAATTATTATTATCAAATAAAATGACACTTATCTCTAGATTAATTTTATTTTAATACATCTCTAGACCTATTTAAAAGAGAAGCATATATAATAAGTTAAGTGTTGCCGAGGTGAGAATGATTAGGTGGATGAGTGGCTTACACTTAGAGACAAAATGCGAAATGAATATATCCGTGATAAGGTTGGTGTAGCTCCTGTGACAGACAAAATTAAAGAAAGTAGTCTTAGATGGTTTGGTCACATTAAACGTCAATCAGGGGAGTAGATGTTTTAGATTCGACTTGTGTTAAGAAAGGCAGATGTAAACTAGGAAGACTTGGGCTTATTGTATTAAAAATGATCTTAATTTACTAGAACTAAATGAAAATATGACACTAAACAGGACGCAATGGAGAAAAATGATTCATGTAGCCGACCCCACGTAGTGGGATTAAGGCTTTGTTGTTTTTGTTGTTGTTGTTGTTGTTGTTGTTGTTGTTGTACATCTCTAGACCTATTTCTAAGTAACTTATTAAGAAAAAATGATCAAAACTCATTACCAAATATGTTTGCACCATCATGCCTACCGGGCAAATTCCATCTTAAAAATACATAAAAATATTAATCCAAGAAATAAATTTCCTAATAAGTATATTGTTTAATACATCTCTAGACCTATTTCTAAATATAGTCAAATTTGCATAATGATCTCCATAACAAATCCTCATTAGTTTTCCACGTTAGGAGTAAAAGATCAGGTCACAAGCTTGAACTGCTAATAAAAAGACATTCAATAGACGAAGCTAGCATCTTCAATGCCTTTCTAGATGAACCCTGTTGCACTCCTTTCCTTAAAACGAGCATACTTCAAAAATTACAAACGACTGTGTCCTAACTAACATTCATCAAAATAGTGTAGTTATTCATTGTTCATCAAATTTTTGAAAGGAATTCAGAAGGAAACTTTTTCAGCATTTTGTTGATGAATGCAATAAAAAAGTTTAGAATGAAATAAATTCAACCTCATTTAGGCTCATCAAAGAATTATTTTATCAAGATACATAACCAAAAGAGAAATAGAAAATTCGGCAAAGTACTTCTAGAGTTGGAGTATTAAAATCAGAACAATGAACCTAAAATGTTTTGTCTGAACTGAAAGTGATTTCCTAAGATAAAACAATAACCTGTAAGCTTGAAAAAACTACATTTTATTGGATCATTATTTAAAATTGAAGGGATCTACAAGCCACCAACAACCATTGAACAACTATTTACGATTGATGTGTAACATTACTTTTTACAGAAATAAGCAAACTTGTGTATGCGGTTGGAAGATGATAAACAGAAGAACAATAACTATTATTGGGCAACAGAGCTGCAATAAAATTTGTGACTCGAAAGAATAAAATAGCAGACATGCTAACCTTTTTTTCGAAGTAAAAAAATGTAGACGACGTGCTAACCTTTTCTTTGAAATCGAGGATGGGGCAGCGCTTGATAGAGGGCAACAAAGGCAAGATGGTAGGACCACGTCGACCTCCTCCCCTAAGTAGGGCTTCGGGGCACTGTGTGATGAGAGTAGCTATGCGGGCACTGTAGCTTGCTCCTTTATTTTCTTAAATAATTTGTTAAATCTGCTGAATCTGCAGATTTAGTAAATTCGGGATTTAGATCGAAACGGTGAGAATTTCGGATTTATGGGAGGCTGGGATTTAACATCCCTCATATTTGCGTTCAGCTGGATTAGGTTAAATATTGGGCCAAAACCTCTTAGAAGTGTGCTACCTAGCACCCCCCTATGGTTGATAAGGTAATGGCCGACTTATAGATAGTTATATTCCTTTATGAACTCTATAGAAAGCAACTAGAACTTCCCTGAGGAGATACATTTATATAGAATTTTTCAATTGAAAAAAATTTCTTTGCCACTTGTACTTCTTTGAAGTAGTGATTTTGTTGTTTCAGTTCTGCATATGTTTGGAATTTATTTCTGTTCATATACTTTAAATCTAGTATGGTTCTTGTATGGTCTTGAATTCTTGTGATTAGTTATTCCTTGGAGATCAATTGCTGATTCACGTTGATTTGAGTTCTTTAATTTGCTGTTGACCAATTTAAGTGGCATATAACTGCTTGTGTTAATTAGTTTGCTTGGTCATGAATCACTGCTATTTTATTTTTCCTATTTATTTGCATTGGTAGAGTACGCCTTCATTGCGAAACCTATGAACGTTTCTTATCATATTTTATTTTGCCATACATCACATTTTAAACCATTACTTCTCAGTAAGGAATCTTATATTAATTTCTTCCTATGCTAATCAAATTCCCCTTGATGTCCTATACTCAAGACTTCAGTGCCTTCTAGCATGGTCCATTTCCTACCTAGCTCTTGCGTCTTCGTGCGAGGCACACTTTGTGCTCCTCACATTGCGCTGAGTCCCTTGCGACCTCTTGTGGTTTATGCCTGGCTATTGTGTCTTCTCACTAAGGTTGATGTCTCTTGGCATTGCTGTCAATTTGTCCTTTGAGCTCATGTTTCTCTTGACCTCATTTCATCCACTATCTCGACAGTTAGGGCAACGGCCTTGTTGTTCTAATTAGGTTTATCCTTTCTCTTGTGGCATATGAATTCCTGTTCCTTCTTTATTATTTGGCATTGCGCTCTTTCAATTCCTCTCCTGGTAGTCTCTCAATCCATCTTTCCATCCTATTTGAACTCCATCACCTGCTCATCTGGTGATCCTGCATTGTGATGCCTTTTCTTTGATTGCTCTTATACTTAGATTATCAACTACCATTTGTTTGCTCCTAAACTTCATATATTTTCAACATCCTTATACTAACCATTTCCTTTATTTTATTTTTTTTGCAAGATTGATATCCTCTTCAACAGAATATGCCATCCACTTCTCATTACAAACTCACGCTTATTTTCACTGATGATAATATTACCATGCTAGCAAGTCCACTTTGTTAAAGAAAAGTTGGCAAATTTTTTTGGGCCATCATAATTTGGAGATTATTTGCAAATTCATGACAGACTTGCGCTAGTTTGTTGATTTCTTTATTGAGCTTTTTAACTTTTGTCATATTATTATAAGGTTATCTTTAAAAATAAATTACATTAGATTTATTTCACGGTGTTCCTATATATTTTTGGCTATCCGATGCTAAAGTTAAACTGTTGTATGTCCTTTGACTTATTCAAGGATGCATGTACTGTTTCAGCTAATCGATCTTATACTATTTGGGATCTTTCTTTGATAAATTATTGCAAGTGGATGCTACCGCAACGTATCTCTTGGTTGTTTGCGGGTTGAGTTTTGGTAGAATTTGAAAGCATTCCTTTGTAGTTTTTCTCTTTGAAAATTTTTTGGTACTTAGAATGATCAAGGCTAATTTGGAACTAAGAAAATTAAACATTCTGGTACATGGGTACAAATGATCTATTTATACCATTAAACAATATGGTCGCAGCTAATTCTAACGACTGATTACTTAATAAGGAGAGCTGCACCCATGTTGCTGCATAACTTTGGCCATTAATTCTTCCTCACTTTTGTACATTTGTTCTGTTTTTAAGAACGTTGCAGTTGCACTATATTTAAATATACTGAATTTAAAATTTTCATCTTAATTAGCGAAAAAAATATGGTTTCTCTAATGCAGGCGTATGCTAGCATGTCAGCTATTGTTCATATTGTTGACCTGGGGAGTGCTATGAAGGAATCATATGCCAATGTTACTGTGAGTTCACTTTCTTATATTAAATACTTCAGTTAAGAGATTTGCGCAAATTCTCAAGCATATGACATGTTTTTACATATGCATACTGTTACTGAAGATGACATTATTTTTTTTTTCAGTAATTTTATTTATTCCTGTAAAATTACTGATACATTTCTTTCAGGGCTGCTCATGAAATGTTTCGTTATTAATTGTTATAATTGTGAAACCATTTAAGCTAACCAGTTTACTTTTTGCCGTGTTTGGGGACATAGGATTCCGTTGAAGAGCTTAATAGGTTTCTAAGTCTTTAGGATTCTCACCAACATCTCTTTTAAGAATAATTTAAGTGATCACAGAAGTTAAGCTTGCTAACGAGCCCTTAAGTAAGAACAAATCCTCAAACATCTTCATGAAACCCTTCTTAATAGTACTACATATCCGTAAAGAACTTGATAGAAAAATCATCTGGATGAGGAGATTTGTTAGCACTTAAAGCACATTTTGTAGCTTTAATCTCATCCAAAACAGTAGGAGAATCCATAATATGTAGAATAGAAGGATTATTAGTTGAATAAAATAATCTACTTAAGATTTTCTGAGAAATTGTTGCTTGAAGTGAAAATGAAAAACATCATTGTAGTTTTCTTGATTAGTTATAAGATCCCCTCCAACATGAATGATACTAGATTTAACAGAAACTTTGATAGAAAAAATAAATATGATTACTAAAAGCAAATAAATAGTTACAATTAAACACACTTGAAAGGAAAATCACAACAAATATAATATAAACTCATATTAGGGCTCGATCCATTGGAGGGTTGAGGTCGGCTTGGTGATCGAAGAGCAGAGGTAGGTGGTTGAAATGGGCTGGAGGTAGTTGTGACAACAAAAGGAGGGACTGGAATCTTGTTAGCACGGAAGCGGAAGGCTTGGTCAGCAGGGGCAGCAAGTGGGGTGGCAAGCAATGGGAAAGGCTGGAACCGCTAGGGGATAGTAGGAAAATAAAAAGTTTGCTGTTTTCCGAGCGACGACAACAAAGGGCGGCTGTCGGGACGGTGACAATGATGAAGAATGACTGGAATGGGAAAACTGTTGTGAAAAAGAACAAACAAGTGTTGTTTAGGGCGACTGCAATGATGAGTGATGGTCGGGAGCATCTTGGGGAAGATGCGGAAGGTGATTAGGAAGATAATCACCACCCGGGAGAAAGATATGAACGGATCTTAACTCAATTCTTCAGATACAACCCTTGACGGGAGGAGAACGGACATTGGCGGTTGTACTAAATAAAACATACAAAAAACTAACCTAAAACATAACAACTAGCATATATATAGTTTTAGGATAAAGAGGAGTGGGCCCACTCAAAATAGGAGGGAATCGTGTGCAAGGAAGGAACACTCAATACTTCTACCATCTGGACAAGGCTGATTGGCATGCGCATCTTCGACTTCCGAAATCAAGGCACATTCGCTGGAAAGCGTCCCCGACTTCCTGCATCAAGGCGCATTCGCAGGAAAGCGTCTCGCTCCACGTCAATCTCCCGGGGATGGGGGAGCTTTAACCTTATCAGTCAAAGCTTCTGTCTCCTCGTAATATGAATTTAGGTTGGCCAGTTGCAGATAACGGAAATGACATAAACTTCAGATAAGTCATATAAGCGTTGTCATTTCAAAGCACATCATGATAGAATAACTGTCCATCATCTCTTAGCACAATTTGAGTTGTAGTTGCATATTGATGTAGATTTTCATACAGTAACTCTCATGTCCTTGAATTTGTAATTTGCTTCTTCCACTCATACTCGACTGAATGTATTTAATAAACAAAGCTGTTAGGAGTGGTCAACTCTGGAACAATAGCTCTGGCAGGCTTGACCACATTGACGTGTAACCACTTAGGAGAGCATCTTCTTCTTGGGAAGGATCTGGATCCCAAGGCAGAATTTTCTTTTCTACAAAGAGTTTGAGGTGGTCTCTAATAATGTGGTTCATTCATCACATTTCATCCTCTGTTGGGGTACACCATTGAACCAATTTTAATAACCAAATGACTTCCTATGGGCTTTCAAAAGTGACACAAAAGAGTCTCATCTCAGACATATAGGACCTCCCTCAACCGGGGCAACTCAAGTAGTGACCTATATATATATATATATATATATGAAAAGTTTGAAATTCTCTTATTTGGGGTTGTCCTGTGTTTGATATCGGCTCCTCAAACCATTTTGGACATTTAATGTCAGTCCTACTGATCCTTCTTTCAACGCTTGCAAAATGGTAGCTCGGACACCACAATCTCATACTCTACATGAATGCTCATTAAATCAGACTCACTATCTTATAGAACAGTTAAGGTCAACTCAGCTGAAATATTTCTCATGGGCTTTGCTGAAGTTATGTGCATCTTTCCCTTATCAATTGGAAGCTGGTACTTCTTTGTGTCCTCGCCTTTTTCAGTGTTTACTGTGCCATTATCTATTTTTCAAAAACGCTCTGTTCAGTGAAACATATCATTCCACTTGTTGTGCAATCTGATTCAATACGTCCAATTCTGTGGTACTTGAAATACTTTCCGACAAGAATTAATTTTGGATTGTTTGTTGGCTCCACCTATGTTTTATTCAGAACTAGTGTCTTTTCTGGTGGGGTCGACTTACATTGTCCCTTGCTTGTACTTTGGTTGTAAGATCCTGGGGGTTGAAACTTGGCTTTAAGATGTGATGGTCACTTAATGATGACGTCTCTCCATTTTTGAAACTGGGGCTGAACATTTGGTCTGTAGTGAATGGTAGGTATCGACACTAAATCTTCCGTTTCATCTCAACTCAGGTAGTGAACTTGTTTTTACCCTCATGCTGGCATAGGTACTTCAAATTTTACCACCAAAATAATGCACTCTTTTTTAACTTGCTGACGGCTAGCTTTACAATTTTGTCCAGTGAGACATCCTAACGTTCAAAGACACATTCCAAGGTGGTCTGGAGTCACTCAATGAACTCGTTTAGATTCATGTGACCGTCGAAAAATGGTAAATCCACTTTTACTTCAAAATTATGGTTTTGCAATTATTTCAGGTCACATCTTTGGGAGAAAGTTTCTTCTTCTTTGGAATTCGCATGGTGGAAGAGATTCACCTCATTCCTTCGATCTAGCAAGTCACCATTGTTGCTATGGGTGATCCATCCAGATTGTCTTCTGAAAGGTGGCAAGCCTCTGTTGTAGTTGGTGGGTTTCCCACTTCATATCTTCCATAGAAAACTTTTTTGTGAATTTTCATAAATGGCATCCCTTAAACCAGACTTCCTACGATTATCTTCTTAGGGACATGATTAGGTTTTGGGTGCAGGAGGTGGAAAAAAGTATGTAAAGATGATGTAGGGTGAGAAAGAAAAATATTAGGTGGAGATAGGTTTGGGTATAGTAGATACTAAAAACCTTGGGATAGGATTAGTGTTAAGTAGCTTTGATACCAAATAATACTGGACTTAACCTAAACCTCAATATAAAAAATAAATATTTTTATTGAAAACAAATAGACAAATACAATCAAACACACTTGAAAGAGGCATTACAACAAAAACGACACAATTCACACTAGGGTTCGATCTATGGGTGGTGGTGATTGGCTAGGTGGTCGTGCAACGGAGGTAGGTGGTTGAAATGTTTGGGGGTGGTTGGGATAGCAAAAGGAGGGATTGGAATTGCATTGGCACCGAAGTGGAGGGCTTGTTCAGCAAGTGGGGTGGCAACAGAGCGGCGAGGCGTAGTGGGAAAGGCTGGAACCGCTAGGGGGTAATGGGAAAACAACCAATTTGCTATTTTTTTGGGTGTCGATAGCGGAGGGGCGAAGCGGGGGATTGCAGGACAACAATGGGTGGCTATGCGAGACTGTGGTGAAAAACAACAAATGAGTGTTATTCGGTGCTACTTTTACGATAGAGGATGGCCATGAGCGTTTTAGGGAAGATGCGAAAGCAGTCGGGAAGATAACCGCCACCTCGAGAAAGAGATACAATTGGAGCACACCCAATCCCTCAAAGGGAGAAGAACGAATGCTAGTGGCTATTCTAAACAAAACACAATAGAAACTAACCTAAAACATAACAAATAACATATATATAGTCTACAGTAAAGAAGAGTGGGGTCACGCTCCAAATAAAAGAAAATAGTGCACAAGGAAGGATCATCCGATCCTACTACCACTTGGACCGAGCCAACAACATGCGACATTTGTTGCGCTCGAGCAGGTATGGCGCTTTCACGTCGAGCATAGGCGTGCCTGCACCACCGACTTCCCACATCAAGGCTCATTCCCGGGAAAGCGTCTCGCTCTGCATTAGTGAATTTGATAAATATATGTTCTACATTTGATGATTTTTTGAAAAAAAGGGTGTCTCTTTAACGAAATCATTTGACTTTGAATATTTAATGCTAATAAATATTATTTTCCTTGAGATTGTTGTAGAGAGCAGATGCCTAACCCGTTGTAGCTGTTATACTAATCATGTATAACACGCTCAATAAGATTAAAAAAATTGGTAGAGTTATTCAAGAAGCCCGAAGGTTGTTCTGAACTATCAAAAGATCTATAATGTAGAGCCAAAGTGATGTTAGAATGTCCCATTGGTCATGGGATCATAGATCCCGTATTTACAAACCACTAGCCCACACTTCAAAATAAGCTGCTCAAACTCAACAGTGTATTCCTCCACCAATAGATATTGTTGTTGTTGGTGATGAAGCCTCAAAACATATCATCTATAATGTGCTGACAGGTATTCACATTGCATCTCTTGTTTCATCGTAGACCACATGGTGATTGATGCGACTTTTTTATATGCTTAATTTTATATATTCTATATAGTCACAATGATATAAATGCAAGTATACGTATCACTCAAGTAATATAGGACTTTCTGATTAAGCCCCGATTATCGATCCCACGAGGAAGCGATGAAAGATGTCCATAGTCAAATTCCAATTTACTACTATTAGTCCTTAATTTGGAATGTCGATTAAAATGATGCTTTATCTAGCAACTACTCCTAAATGCGAATTTTAAATATAAAGATAGTAACTATTCCTAAATGTAAATATTAAATTCTAAAGATAACCCTTTCTAGATGAATTGGTTTGAAGAATTTTAAGATTTTCAAAACTACTATTCTTATGAAGTGAGTTGAATAATGTAAAGGAATGAGATACATTAAATATTGTATTTTCCAAGTAGGAGCAATTTTAATTCTCTACCTTGATTCAATGTTATAGAAAATTATAGGCTAATCTCAGTTTTAGTCCCTAAATCTGTGGCTAGGCTAGGAGGATACTGACTCCCACTCCAGAGCTCCCACTTCCCTTCCACTGAAGGTTAACTCTCGCTTTAGTTCTTTAAACACTAAAACGGAATTAGAGATTTTAGTCTGTCACCCTAAAATCTCCAATTCTACGCACATTAAAGTATATTTTCCTATTTATTTGCATCCAACCCCCATGAACTTCACCATCCATGTAATTTGAATGTGGTTCTACTTTGTTGAGAATTACACCGCCCTCTTAGGTTTTAATGCAATTCCAACGAATTTTAACACTACAACAAACCTTTATTTTAATGTAAATGAAGTGCAAGTAAAAATCATTACATTTATAATTAAAATTCCTTCAAGCATGCATCCCAAAATCCAAAACATGAATCCTATTCATTATAAAAGAAAAGTAAAAGGAAAATAATGACATAATTCTCTCATGCTACTATTTCCTAAGAAGAAGAAAGAGTAAGAGAAACACATCACAAAACAAGAAGAAAACACAACGAAAAAACTTCATACATCAAAACAAGTCCACTAGATATGTGTTTACAAAATCATAAGATAATGAAGAACACAATACTTAGTTTTTTTCTCTTGAAAGAAAGATGAAAATCTCTCCCACAAAGTCTCCCGCTGATCCATGCAATGCTAGAACATTCCCTTACAAATTCTCTCAAAATCCCCTCACTAATCTCTCAAAAAAAGGTAAAAATCTACATTTCTACTTATATTCTAAGATTACTAAACATTCTCCACATTTTCTCACTCACACACACCCTCACACACACACACACATCATATGAGAGGTGCCAAGCCCTCTTTTTTAAAGAGACAAATTCCCTCATTTTTTTCAAGAGAAATCTATTCATCCAAAAGACATGTCTCTTCATTCACGAATCTTATCCAAGTGTCTAGATTCATTGAATTGCTTCATGGGGTGTTTGAATCACTTGGGAGCCTTGTAGAACATAAAAAACCGCCAAAAAACGATCCATGACCATCTCGGGCGCTGTCGACGCCATTTTCTCGTCGGTTTCTGCTCTTTGGCGCTGCCGACGCCCACCCTGCGCAACTCCACCATTTTGCTTTGTTTGGTTCTGTTTTAGCTCTGTTTCTCCCCGTTTCAGTTGTGTTGCGTTCCTAACATATAGACCTACAAAATAAACATAAAAACAACATTTCTTTAAATTGTAATTTCATTCAAAAATGTGTGAGAAGTGTAAAAGTGATTTAGCATAGAAAGACATCGAAATGTGCCAGGACAAAATTTTCGTTCTTGCTCGTTTTTGCTTCAAATTACATCGTTTTTGCTTTTTTTTCTCCAAAACTCAATTTTATGTACCTGAAATAAAAAATATACAAAATACTTTCCTTTAAAGTGCATTTTCATTGAAAATCATCAAATATAGACATTAAAACCATTTGAAAAATTGCATATTTTTTAGGTGTATTAGTGATCTTACTCTTCCTTTCTCGATGCCAAATACACTTTAGGTTCTTCCACTATAATGAAGTGTTTTTTTCAGTTTATTGACTGTTAATTTAACTTTCTTGTCTTGAAAAAATATATTTGTTCTAAAAAATTTATTCTATTGTTTGAAGCCACTCGATAACCTCATTTAGATTCATGCGATGGTCAAAATTTGATAAATCCATCTTTTCTTTAAGATCCTAGCTCCTATTTTGATACCAGAGTTCTCGGTCGAAGTTAACTTTTCCTGTGTCATCTCTTCAATCTCTGGAGTTCTTTGTTGGAGGCGATGGAGTTTTTGCTGTATCTCTTCATGAGTAGGTTTGGACATATTTCTCCGTTGCGGCGTGTTTAACAGTTGGAGATCTGTGGAAGGAAAGAAAAGAAGTAAAGAGAATGGAGCAAAAAATAAATGAAAGAATGAAAAAAATATGGTGTGGTGGATTAGATAGGAGCGGATGCTAGAAACCCTAGGTTAGGACTAGGGTTGGGTTAGCTCTGATACCAAATGATATCGGAGTTTACTCAAATCATGGCGCAAGACACAATTTTATTAATGGCTTAAACAAAAGTTACAATGAAAAGTCAAAGAAAGAAGGACGACACACAAAGCGAAAATGTAAAACAAAGGATTACAAATAAAGACTCAATAAAAGAAGACACAACACGCTTGACGAGGAGGGAGCTTGGGCGGTGGTGCAAAGTAGATGGCTGCGGTTAAGGCCGTAGAGGTGTCTTGCTGTTGTGGAAGGGAATGGCAGCAAATCAACGATGGTGAGGGCGTCGGACTGTAGTTGGAAGAAGCTTGAAGGGCAATGGTGGCTGCGGCCTGCAGGAAAGCTGCAGGAAGTAGGCGCGATCTGGTGGACGAGGGAGATGAGCAGTAGGTAGAGGTGGCAGGAAGGCTGATTTAGGACTGGGAAGTGCGTGGATAACAACAGGAAGGGTGGAAGGAGAGAGAGAAGAGGATCTGAATTCCTTCCATAGAGATGATTTCAGTGATGAAGAAGATAAACTACGACATTTCATAATCCAATATCAGAGAAGGCCCTAAAGAGGTTTGCCTATGTCCCTTCCACAGCGAAACTTTGCGAGAAGAGATGTCCCTTGAAAGGCACCAAGACCACAGGATCAAGGTAGACTTGCCCGAATTTGAGGGGAGCATGGATCTAGATGAATTTATTGAATGACTACGGGCAGTTGAGCGGATTTTCGAATACAAAGAGACACCCGAAGAGCGGCAGGTCAAATTAGCTGCTATCAATTTATAGAAAAGTATCTCCCTATGGTGGGAGAACGTACAACGACAGAGGAGGCGAGAAAGCGAAAAAGTTACTACGTGGGAGAAGATAAAGAAAACCATGCAAAAGAAATATCTTCCCCCTCATTATCGTCAAGTCACGCTTGAAGTGTGGAACTAAGTTGTGAACTCCTCCACAATCTACAACAAAGCAATTTTTCAGTGGAGGAGTTCACAACTTAGTTCCACCACTTACAGCTGAAATGCGACCTGATAGAACTTGACGAGACTACAATAACCATATATCTTGGGGGCTTGAAGCCTAGTTTTAGCATTGTGGTGCAGCTACAACCATATTGGATGCTGGGAGATGTCCATAAACTAGCATTGAAAGTGTGAAGGCCACAGAAGCAAAGTCGACAACCACCATCTAAGCAACCAGCCACAGTTGGAGACACCAGCAGGAACACGGCGTAGAAGGTTGACAAAATTTGTTCGGATACTGAGAAAGCCACCCCCAGTGAAAAAAAGTCAACTACGGTGCCCGCCAGAAAATGCTTCAGATACCGCAGATTTAGGCACATAGCCTCCTGCTGCCCAATGAGCATAGTTGTATCTTTTACTGAGTAGGGCATGGTGGAGGAGCTTACTGAGGAGTAGGAAGCTAAGGAACAGGGTGATGAGCATCAACTTCCACCAGATGAGGGGGAAACACTTGTGATTTGACTGATTATGCAGGTTGAGGACACAAGGGATCCGCAATGGCTTTGCCACAACATTTTCCACACCTGCTTCACAGTGAACGAAAATGTATGCAGGCTTATCATCAACGGGGGTAGCAGCAAGAAGGTGGCATCGATTCAGATGGTAGAGAAACTAGGACTCATTACTCAGAGGCATTTCCAGCCATATTCACTAACGTAGCGGAAGAAGAAAAACAGGATTAAAATTTGCCAGCAATGCATAGCAGAGTTTTCAATAGGGAGCTAGTTGCATGGTCATATATGATGTGATGTGATCCCCATGGATGCTTGCCACTTTCTATTAGGGAGACCGGGACAATTTGACCGGAAGATTCAGCATGATGTATTCATAAACATGTATTCCTTCACCAAGGACGATAAACACTTTATTCTACTATCCTCGATAGAGCCCGAGGAGACAAAAACCCTCGCCAGAAGAGTAGCGGGACTGGTCTTAGTGATAATCGATGCTCCACCCCCATGGTCACCACCAAGCCAGAGATTTCAGTTCCAGGATATTGGACTGAGATGGAGGTACACTCACAAATGCTTTAAGAGATATTACAGTCGATAATGGGATCCAGGTACTGCCATGATTAAAGGCAAGGGACTAGAGTTTCAATTGATGAGGCCGAAACTTCCTTAACCGCAGGAGACTGATGCAGGGCTCGGGAGAGGATCCAGGTACCGCCCCTACCATCCTCTTCACTCTTTCCTTTTTTTCATTCTTTCCTTTTTCTCACCTTTCTTCTCTCCCCCCTCACCTTTCCCTCTTAAACACTTTTTAAATTTAAATCCCTTTCCTAAAATATGAGATCTGATTTTATTCTTTCTTCTTATTTTATAAAATCTTTTCCTAAAATATGAAATCTGATTTTTATTCTCCTTTTCTATTTTAAAAAGCATTTCTTAAAATCTGAAATATGATTTTTATTCTCCATCTTCTTTTAAATATTTCCTAAGATAAGTCATGTCTCTTTATAAATAGGAGAGGTGTTTGGAGTTAGGGGGAAATTTTTATGAAATCTGAATTCAGTTTTGTCTGAGTGTTTTCCCTCTTGAGGGTTGTATCCGACATCAAGGTAGTGCTTCAGTTGTCCCTTGTCCGAGGTGGTGTTCGTCTCCGCGGATTGGGCGATACTCCGACTGTAGCTCGACCCCGCCAAGATATTTATCTCTCCGTCCATCCCATCAACTGCTGTCAACTACTTATCCAGCTCCTACAGCGGACCCCAACCACTTCTTGCATTTCCTCACGACCACCAACAGCCTTCCAGCCTGCCACTGTTCGCTGGATTTCCTCCCTACAGTTCCTTGCATGCTGCAGCCTCCGCTGCCCCTCTCTCGCATCAACAACAACCTTCCGTCCACCTCTACCTGCTGTCATCTCCCTCCTCCAGCAGACAACAGGTCGCGCCTCCTCTTTGTACCTTCCTTGAGGCTGCAACCCCCACTGTCCCTCTCTCGCATCAAAAGCAGCCTTCCTGCCACCTTTTCCTGCTACTCATCTCCCTCCAGTAAGCTGCGCCTCCTTTATGCAGCTTCCCTACAGGCCCGCAGCCATCGTTGCCCTTCTAAGCTCCCTCCAATTGCTATTCGATGCTTCTACCATCGCTGCCCTTCCCTTCCACAATAGCAAGACACCTCTTTGGTTCTCATCACCTTTACTTACATTGCACCACCGCCCAAGCTCACTCCTCGTCAAGCTTGTTGTGTTTTCTTTTGTCGAGTCTTTGCGTGTAATCCTTTGGTTTACCTTTTTGTTTTTTATGTCGTCATTCTTTCTTTGAGTCTTCACCGTTACTTTTGTTTAAGTCATTAATAAAATTGTATTGTGTCATGGTTTGGGTAAACTCTGACATCAGTCGAGGTAGTGGTTCTTTGTCACTGGAATTGCCTGGTAGAATGATTCGCCGCCTCCTCTCGATTTGATGAGTCAAAATTGTGGTTATGGGCGATCTCACAAATTGTCTCCTTTTAAAGGCGATAGTCAAGCTTTTGTTACATTTGGAGGATTTTCTGCTGCATAACTTCCGTGGTAAGTTCCTGGACATTTTATTGTGGATTTCTCTTTGGCGGCATAGTATCATTTTCTTCCGATCACATTTTCTGCTGATGTATGATTGCAAACCATCATTGTTTAGGGGTTTAGGTTTTAGGGGTAGATGTTGGGGTGAAATTTTTAAAGGAAAGTTGTATTTTACAAAAAATGTTAGGGTTGGGGATAGGGATTGCGGTATGAATGATTTATAGAAACATTTTTTTGTTGTGGTTTTAGATTATGTTTGGAGTTTTGGTTTTGGGCAAGGTTGATACCCTAAAGATTTAGGACCTGTCAGAATGATACCAAATAATACCGTTCTAGGGTTCTGAGAAGTTATTTGTGAAGCAGATTTAGCGGGGAGATATTTGTGGAATATCATGTGATGATAATAGGGGCGGTCGATAGAGTTTGGAGAGAGAAATAATGTTCGACTTTTGTTCCTGAAAACAACAAAGATAACGTCAAAACAATGAGGTACGGATATTGACGAGGTTCACAACCTATTCTCGCACAAGCCATCTAAACACCAGTTGCAAAAGCAAATAAAAGACACATCACTCCATTATGGTAGAAATTAGGGATACAATCTCCAAAACATGCAAATCAAATCCAAAATTCTAAAAAATTAGGAAACAACAAGATATAAATTACCCCTTCTTAAAATAACCATAATTCTAATTGAAACAACAGCCTACAATGGCCTGGCGCCGGTAGAATAGGGGGTATCCCGCTAATGCAATTACGAGGTAAAAATCTCGTCTTCCTTGCGTCACGAGGTCTCAGGATCGCGGAATCCCGCGGATCCTCCCTAAACGGCTGGATCGCGAAATCGCGAGATTCCGTACGGAACAATTCCCGCGCCGCCTTCCCTCGCCGCATTTGAATCGCGAACTGTACAGGTATCCCGCGTCAGCCGCATTATGATTTCGACACTTCTCTAAGTAACACAAATGATAATAAAACTCCAAATTTCTCTTAAAAAATATAATGTCAACCCAATTGATCTAGCAAATAGGCTAAGGACCTCAGATTAAGCTTATTGATTCCAAATTGATCATTATCTCAATACACATGTAAATATACACACTGCATCAAAAATTAGATTCAGTCATATATATAGAAAAAATAGGAACCATGGCTTGATATGGTTTGTTTTTTTTGCTCATTTATGAAATTATTGTTGGGATAGTTGTGATTATCAGGTTGGCCGATTGCATCTTTCTTGCATTGAGCTATCCAATGCTGGTGGATATCTGCCTGATAGTAACACATTTAGATCTTTTGACTTGATACTTAAGTTTTTTCACATAAGTTATTGATAAACATTGCCCGCCCATTTTTATTATGACAAAAAAAAAAAAAGAGATTAAATTGAGGCTAGTCACTTTTATTCATTTATTATTCTATTTTTTGTAAAAGCGCCTCATTAATAAAAAACAAAGGATAACGAGTATCTTTCTAAAACCTAATTCTATCACAAGCCTTCTGCTATTCCTATTATATGGGCATGGTATGAAATCTATTCTAGTCCGCGAGTTTTGTTATGATGTCACCCAATTTGTCCAATAATTGTTTTTTTCGGAGTTAACTTTTCTCATTCAACCGAAAGTATTCTTGGGTTTACTCATTTTTTATCAAATCCAATCAGCTAAAGGCTCCATTATTTTCTATCATCTCCATTTCTGCAAAGGCCTGAAATCTGTAATGAAGCTCCCTAAAAAGATCTCTATTTTTTTCTATTTTATGTAATAAATTTGGCTTACGAGGGCAGAGGTTTCAAGCTTATGGCTTTCACAGTTGAAATAATTTCAATCGGGAAGTCTATGAAAATAAGATTCTTTACCTCAACAAATTGGCAAAATGCAAGCGTTTGTAATGAAATATTGAAGATTTAGAAGGAATTCTTTTAGAGTCTGCATTTAGGTGATTTCTGGAAGACATTACCTACAGTGTTATTAAGCTTTGCAAGCATTTTGGTGTTGGAATCTTTTTTTGGCTGAGAGGTTTATTACATCTTCCGTATGTTTAACAGTGTTTCTGTCTGTTGTTCATTTTACATGCAGGAGATTCATGATGGTTTGGACTTCACTGCAGTTGGGGAGGATGATGAATTTGGACTATTTTCCATAGAATTTTCAAGTAATGGTCGAGAACTTGTTGCTGGAAGCAGTTGTCATTCCATACATATTTATGACCTTGAAGCAAATAGGTTGAAAACATGTTTTCAAGCACACGCGGTACAACTCAAAATATTACTCTTGCTGTTTCGTGCTAGTTTCTTCAATGATTTCTAAGAAAATAATGAAATATATAGCTGATACTTCTCTTCTAATTATCTAATTTCTGGTATCTGCTCTTCTTTTGTCTGGGATTACTCAAAATTTCTGCTTATACAACTGAAGTTTACTTTTGTGGCATATCTCAGCATATTTACATTATTGAATTAAGATATAAAATATAAGCCAACAGCTTCAATAGCATTTGATGTCTTTTATAGAGAAACTTGAAACCTCTGCGCTTTTATATAAGCATGATGACGGCGTTCCTTCACGCCACCCTTTGGCACTGACACGAAAGAGAGCCGAACTGTCTACCTGTTAAATTCTTTTTGACTGTTTGGGATCCTCCCAATGCTAAGGGATGGGTTGGCTCCCATACGCCTCTTTTCCTTAAGTAGCATTACTATTTGAGTTTGTTTTGCTTTGAGAATATATATATACTTTTAGACTGGCACCGTTTTCTTTTAATCCTGTGATTATTTGAGATATCTTCTTAGATTTATCCTTTTTTGGGAGTGCTATAGTTTTTCTTCTTCAAGTGGTGTGCTTGTAGTTTGAGCAAGATCAGGTGGTGGATCTTTTCGACGTTATATATATATATATATATTTATTTTGCTTTGAGAATATATATATACTTTTAGACTGGCACCGTTTTCTTTTAATCCTGTGATTATTTGAGATATCTTCTTAGATTTATCCTTTTTTGGGAGTGCTATAGTTTTTCTTCTTCAAGTGGTGTGCTTGTAGTTTGAGCAAGATCAGGTGGTGGATCTTTTCGACGTTTGTACCCTCGCTCACTTTGCTGAACAGCCAAATTTTCTGCTGTTTTATTTAGGACAGCAGTCAACTGTTTCTTCCCTCTCCAAATCTTCACTGTTTTCCCTTAGCTTCTCTTCTTACTTCTTACATATGTTCCCAACACTAAACCTAACTTTCGCGTAATTCTAAATAAAAAAAAAAATCACCTTTGGTTGAAACCGCAAGGGAGAGCAAACTACTGTACCCCCGAGAGAAACCTTTGAAGGAATATTCAATGGCTTACCATGTTGTGTTGATTCGAGTATAGAAGGATAGAGGGTAACTTTGGAGTCAAGGTCAATTAATTAGATTCTAAAGGTCATATGGATCCGGATAAGTTCATCGAGTGGTTTTAGACTATGGAGCAGGACTTTGGGTACAAAGATTTCCACCCAATAGGAAGATAAATTTTGTGTTATCAAGTTTAAGAAGAGTGTTTTTTGGTGGTGAGAGAATTTGAAGCATTTGCGTTAGTGTAAAAGAAAAACTAAGTTCACAATTTGGTTCAAGATTAAAAAAAAATGAGGTATAACACAAGTTTCTTTCAACACATTATAAATATGAAATATTCTTGAGATTTTAGCACTTACAGTACTACCAGTAGAAGACTATATCATTGTGTATGAGCAATTTATGTTAAAGTGTGAGTTGGTGGAGCCCGAGGAGAATATCATAGCCTAATGATAGCCAAATTTGGTTCAAGATTAAAAAAATGAAATATAACCCAGTTTCTTTCAACACATTATAGATATGAAATATTTTTGAGACTTCAGCACTTACACTACTACCAGTAGAAGATTATATCATTGTGTATAAGCAATTTATGTTAAAGTGTGAGTTGGTGGAGCCCGCAGAGAATATCATAGCCTAATGATAGCCCAAAATCATGAAAGATTGGGACTATTTATTGGCAGTGTGTATAATTATAATTTTTCTGGACCTTATAATATGTCTAGATCTTAGCCTTGAAGGTGGAGAAGCAATGATTATATCAAATCCACTCCAAGCTTCACACAGTGTTCAACCATGTGGTCGAGCGAGGAGAACACACTGACCAGAAGTGCCATGACCGGCCTTTCTTGAGGAGAAGCCAACAAAGATGTAAATCTCCGTGGATTCTCAAAAATGTGTTTGATCATTAATGAGGGAAGATAAACATTAACATTCTATATCATGACTTTGTGATCCGATACTGCGTTGAGGGATTTACTTCATTGTGTATCTTCTCTCTCTACCTTCAGACAACTTTGTTTGTCATCCATGCAAGAATCTTGTTTACAATTTCCTTACAAAAAAATTATAATTCAAAACGTGCTTCTTGGGTAAGATGGAATGACTGAGAAAATGATTGGGCTAACACCACTAAGACATTCCTAGTCAGGAAGTGTTTTAAGTGTTATGGATATGGACATGTTGCATCCAATAACCCAAAGAGGGTGATTATTCTCTCAGTACAATTATACTAGAAGCAAACCAAACCACACGAAATAATAATACCATTGTTTAACTTTAATAGGGTTACAAATAAGGACTCTCGTCACTTGGGGAATATAGAAACATAAACTGAAAAGCCTCCCTAGGATATGTGGAGGATGCATCAAGGCAGAGGCTGGCTGGGAGGATTTGTGGAGGATGCATCAAGGCCTGCAGAATAATTCATTTAAGGATATTTAGTGGTTGGATGGGTTCACGTACGAGAGCTGGATTTCCCGGGGGAGGGGAAGTAATAATAGGATATGGGAGGGAGTTACGGGAATTGAGGGAGGATGGGGTGTGGCTGGGTTTTTCTGGAGAGGTTTTTTG
>NEWO01000345.1:668980-705248 GCA_003013225.1 Phalaenopsis aphrodite | reverse complement strand
TGCTGTCCTCACAAATCTGAAATTAGAAATAGCATAAAATTGAGAACCTAGATAACAAAAACACATATAGATAGGAGAGATAGGCGGGAAATGAAAATAGTAAGGTGGGTAAATTTCCCGCCAAGTGAAAGAAGGAAGAAGGGGGCCAGTTCAACCCCCCTCTCTCAACTGAATAGGTTTGGGTTAAGCTAGTTCAACTTTTAGAGGAAAACCTTGGTGTCATTCTTCAGGGGTTGGGGGGAGCTTCAATCTCATTCGTCGAAGCTTTTGGATCCTCATAGTACGGCGGTAAGTCCTGTGGTAGGTTGATCATGTTGGTGTAATCATTCCACAACACATTCTGGTAGAATAGGTAGCCGTCCTCTTTTGACACATCTAGAGCGAGAGTTGCATATAAAGGTGGTTTCCGCAATGCAACTCTCCAGCTCTTACATTTTGAAATCTTCTGCTTCCACTTCCTGTGCCTAGCGTGTGGTGGTTGAGTATTAAGTATGTGAGGAGAACTTAATTCTGGGATGACATTTGTGGTGAGCTGCGCCATTCTTACTAACACCCTCTCAAGAGAGACCTCCTCCCCACGAAGAGGACTGAGATTTTATTGCGGAATTTTTGTCTCCATCAAGCTCCTCGGCCCACTACAAAGATAAGATTCATCTCTTCAATATGGACATCTAACTAGATGTCCCACACTGACCTGAAAATAGCATTTGAATATGTCTATGTAATGGTCTCGACATGACACAATGACCTCATTTTTGATATGTTGGACCTTTGTAGGAGCAACTCAGAAAGGGAGTCTATATTTCTGAAAAGTTTGTATCTTGCTTATCCGTGGCGGACCTATATCTGATGTCGACTCATCGAACTCATTACCCTTATAGCATCCAAGGTCATTCCTGTCCATGTTCCTCTCATGCTAGCTCAAGGCACCATAATCTCATGCTATGTTATGCTGCCATTACCTCAGTTACTACCTTCTAGAGTAGTGACTGTTAACTCTATTGGAATCTTTATCTCGGGGTCAACTGGATTTGGCGGCGTCTCTTCTTCACTAGCTACAAGTGGAGAATCCTCTCGGAAGTCTTCATCTTCTTTCTAATCACCGTTCATCTCTTCAACTGGAAGTTGGTGCTCATTTATGTCCTTACCGTCTTCAGTGTTTGCAGCGTCTTTACCAAACTTTTAGATGACACTCTGCTTGGTTAAGTAGATCACTCCCCTAGTTGTGCATTCTGCCTGAAAATGTCCAAATCCATGACATTTGCCACATTTTCTGGCTGTGACAAACTTTTAGATTGGTTTTGTTGGATAGTAGTCAGAGGGTTCGCTTTGTGCAGCGGTCTCTCCACATCAGAAGCTAGAGTCTGCAACTTTTGGTAGTAGTAAGTTGGTAGGAACTGACACTGTGTTTTCTACTTCATCTTTATATCTCCTTGTTCCCCCCTTCGACCTCGGATCACGATCAAGGGTAGCCTCTCATTTGATTTCATCTTCAATGTTCATAATCCACTGCCGAAATTGAGAGAACTCTCGCTGTATCTCCTCCCTGGTAAGCTTGAACATGTATCTCATTAGTGGCATGACTAAGGTTTAGGATTAGGAGATGACAAATGGTGCATGAGATTAATTGAATGTATATAAAGTTTGATTTGGAATCGCTGATTTTGAAAATCAACAAAAAAAAAATTATGGTTTGGTTTTGGAATTAGTGATTCAGGGTAGGAAAGAAAATTTTTCGATTGTGGGGGAGGCGGGCGCTAGGGAATCCTTGGATAGGGCTAAGGTTGGGCTAGCTCTAATACCAAATGATACCGAAAGAAATTTAAACCATAACAGAAACACAAATTATTATTTATGAATTTTAAACTGGTTAATAAACATGACACTTGAAAAAGTAATAAGTAATGATAAACAAACACAAACAACATAAATAATAAAAGATACCCACGGGTGATAATGAGGACGGAGGCTGCTGGACAGTGAGTTGGCGGCTGATGGAAAATGGTTGTGATTGTTGAAAGAATGTTGGAAGGTGGCTGATGGCTGTAGGGGAGGGGCTGCGGTTGAGGGTAGGTGGCAGGAGGGAAGGACGGCAGCTGGGAGATGGCTGTGGTTGCTGAATGAAGGTTGGAAGGTGGCTGCAGTTGCTGAAAGAAGGCTGGAAGGTGGCTAACAACTATAATGGAGGGGCTGCAGCACTAGGAAGCGTCGAACAACTGCAAGGAGGGTGTTGTCGCTGCTGACAGCAGCAAGATAGCTATAGGAAACGTCAAACAACAACAGGGAATGAAGATGGCAGCAAGGTCGAGTGGTTTATAGCTCCTAGAAGAGAAGTCGGAGGGTATTGCGGAAGGATAAATGTCTCGTCGTGGTTGAGCTACAACCGGTGCACCACCCAGACCCTTGGAGCGGTCATCACCTCAGATGGGTTACAATCGGAACGCATTTTCTTTGTCGGGTGCACCCCTCGGAGGGGAAGAACTCCTTTAAGGCAGCACTTAGAAATCTGCACGCATAAAACTCCTTCCTAACCTCAGAAACAACACCAATATAAAGAGGGGATTAGTAGATAAAATAGATAAAGAGTAGGAAAGGAAAGAGATATAACAGGTAAGGAGTGGAATATGAAAGAAATAGAGAATGAATTATAATTGGAAATCATCAGGAAGGGAAAGGAAAGTTAATTGATTAAATAAGAAAGGGGGCTCGCGATTATTGTAGCAGCTATAATAAATGCGTCTGTGGTACTCTAGATGCTACAGTATTGCGGGCAGTAAGCTCTCGTGTCATATAATGTAGTAGAAGAAACATATAGTGGATGCTCTAGAGAGGAGGTGTCACGACCCGGTTCAGAACTTGAAATTAATCAAGATAGGTGCAAACGATCAGACAGTGTGAAATAAATTTTCAATATTGTCTACAATTTGACAGTTGAAAGAACCACTAAATAATTTAAATTAAAATGGTAAATTAAAATTATCTCGTTGATGTTTGTTTCTGTCTTCTATAAGTATTTTCTCTTCTACTGTTCTTTTAATTACTCAAAATTTGCCTGAAAAATTAGTTAAAACAATTGTAAGCTAAACAAGTTAATGAATACTCATTCTCTTAAACTATAACAATACAAGAAAAAAAAAGAACGGTATACATATCATTTTAGTTTTTTATAAACTAATATAAATATTTAACATGTTATTCAAAGGGGTCTATGTCATTATCATATCAATTTCATTTTATATTTATATAACCTTCATAAAGGATTGTCTAAAAATTTGTATTACTTAAGTTACTTTAATATCAATATCTTTTTTAATTTACGTGTATAATTACATTAGCATTCCTTCACTAGTACCACAAATGGGGTGCTCTATCATAGACAATCATACACATAAAAGCAGTCTACATAAACATATGTGTTTGCCGCATTTAATTATACTATAAAAGACACACTACGATGCATGATTAAATGACCACAACATTAACATCGATATGAACATTAAAGAAAAGAATAACTCGATCAAAATAAAATATCCTCAAATAACTTTAAATGCAGACATATTTGAGAAAAAATAAATTATTACTATACTTTAAAAGTACAAGTAATCACGTCAATGCAGATTGTTTTGCCACGACGTTGACCCTAACCTAATATAAAAATTATATAAAATTAAATTTATCAATTATTTTAAGTAACTATTAACTTTTATGCATTAAATTTTCATTATTTTATTACGTTTATTTTTCTGTTGAACAAGTATTTATTATATTATTGTTATTTTACACACACACACACACACACACACACACATATATATATATATATATATATATATATATATATATTATTTTATTACTTTAGTTTTGTAAACCCTTTTTATATTTTACCTCAATTGTCCTAAAGTGTCCTTCGCATGACTGTGGGTGCGTTTGGGAGAGCTTATTTACAGCGGTGGCGTTTTGAAAATGGCACCTGTTCTTTGGAAAAAAGTGTTATGGGGGTGTTTTTATAAACTCCGTTCGCAGCCCCGCGATCCGCGTTTCATAGGAGCGAAAGACAATTGACACCCCTCACTCCCTCTCCCCTAACTCTCGTTCGCTTCTCCTTCTGTCGGATCTCTCGACCCCCTCAACATCTCTGCCTCCTCCTCGCCATCTCCTCTTTGCAAGCTTCCTTTTTGTTCTTGGAATCGCGATGCAAAGATATTTGGGCTCGTCTACATACCCCAAATGCGTGGTTCTCTCCGGCAGGAAGGAGAGGATTTCCCTCCCCAATTTCCGAACGCCTAAACCCTACGCACCCCTTATTATCGCCGATTCTCAGTGGGCATCAACGGATGGGCGCTGTGCCGTCCTTCATCAAGTGGAATCCATAGGATGATCTCCTCCTCAAGAACACGGTCGAGGTGATTCGCTTCCCATGCATTTCTTTTGATTTATTAGGTTAGATGCGCGCTCTAGAACTTCTCCATTAATGTCCTCATTATTGCATTCTCTTGAGAATCAAATATTTTTATTTCATAATTCATTTGGTTGGTGCTAGAATATTTTTGGTTGCGGCTTCAGTTTGTTTGGTGTTTTTGATAATGCAGTTAAGAAAATTGGTCGATTATTTTGGATTATACTAGCTTTTAATGATTGAATGTGGACGTTTTATCATTGCTTCATTGTGAATGGATACTAATTTTGGCTTTCCATCCATGGTTTGATGGTTCATCAGCAAGATGGAAATATACTATACTAAACTGTATTTGTGAATGTGTTATTTCGTTGGCTATGCTATTCTTGATGGCCTTCAGCAGTGATTTTCTTTTCAGTTTTAAATCTACGGTTGTGGGTATGATAGATCTATTTGACCTTCTTATTTCATTGTGCTTGGTCTTTGCAAGGATAGAGTTGAGATATTTGAAGCTTAGATTTGTGATCTTAAAGTCAGTGCATCTTTATCTTTGATTCCATGGTAGAGATTGCATAAGCATTGAGTTTTTCTTTGCTTTTATACATGCTATTGGTTTGCTTTTTCTTGCTTTGATCTCTTTCAAGGCTGTTAGGCGTTCGTTTTGCACGCAGTTGTGCTTGGGTGGATCACTGTTTTGGTCTTCAATGTTTAAGAGGAACTAGTTTGTTTTAACAAAGCAAGATCATATATTTTCAAAATATTTTTATATTGTGTTTTATTTATTTTTTTGCCAAGGCTCGAGGGCTGAAACATGGGAGGGTAATTGTGGTTTTCACATGACCGTAGTTGCCTCTATTGTAGTTGGATACACAGTTTTGCAAATTTATCTTGTTTCAGATAAGAGTTGATATCAACAATAGTTCATATTGAAAACTAAACAACTAAACAATTCATTTATCCAAAACAGAGACATAATTGTCATTTATCCAGAATCAGCTTTTTTCGAAATGTATAAATCAAACAGCTAGCCAGTTTATCAGGATAAGCTGCTTATAAACAGATTATCAAGATAAGCCGCAGCTGCCCCAAACAGACTCTCAACCTCCTCCTTCATACGGTTCTTTCGCACGATACAACTCGGCTCTACCGAACTCCTTCAGTTGAACTCCGCATGCACTCCTTATCCTTGTCTTCTTCGTCGATGCCCGGCTAGGGCCCAACCGCAAGTAGCGACACCGCCGACTCCTTCCTCGACAGAGATGTCGCCTCTGCCCTAGCCCAATCATTACTTCTTTTGGTACGCTACTCCTTCACCCTCCTCTACTCTCTGATCGCCTTCCCGTCCGATACATAATTTATAGGGTAAATTCCTCTCTTCGGCTTCTCAACTATTCACCTCCTCTTCTCGACTCCTCAGTTTCTCGACTCCTCACTTTCCATTATCCGACCCTTTGCTTCATCTTCCTCGATTTTTCGTTCCTCTCCCCCATTTACAAAACCACTACAATTTTCCCCACTTACAAAAAATTCGTTCTCGAAATTTATAAACAACATTTGCCATACATAAAATTAAGGTCATTCATGAAAAGTAATCACTATCAAAATAATGACTCGATATAAGATGATTCAACTATACTTCAGAATACATAAATGCTGAACACAAAACTTGTTAATAAAAACACTAAAATAATAGATACTCATCACCATCAGTAGCAGTAACTTCTTCAGGTTCACTATGAGTAAGGGAATATACTCGATGTCAAATTGGTTGTCTTGATTAACCTGGGTAGGAGCTGTGGGTATAGACTATCTTTTTCTGCCCATCTGCAGTATTCTGTGAAGGAGTTCCCTTGGTTTTCTGATCTTAAGCATTTTTCTAGCCAAGAGATGAACAATATCCTGCTATATGACCAGGCTGGTGGCGTCAATAATAAGTGTTAGAGCCCATAAAACATGCACCTTTATGTTGCATTCCGCATTTGACACAATGTGCTCCATCACCCTGAGTCGTACCTTTGCTAACTCCACCTGAATTATTCTTAAACTTCTTCTCATTGGATCTTTCTGAGTGACTCGGTGTTCTTCTGCAGTTTTCCTCTTATGCATCTCTTTACTCTTATGAGTAAGCTAATAGGTGATCTCCACTCTTGTAGTTCATTCCACTAATACCGAGTATTCATCGATTCTTAAGGGTAGCGACGACTGTCTGATCGAATTTTTTAATCTCGAAAGGAATCTGTAGCTTTTTTCTTCTGTGGTATAGATTAATTGTGGCGCATACCTCGATAGTGCAGTGAATTCTGCTTTGTACTGTATAGTTGTTTTCTCTTCTTGCCTCAACTTGATGAACCTATCCTGCATCTATCGTCAAGCTTATAGGGCTATGGACCATTCTTTGAATAAGCCCACAAATTCCTCTCAACTAACAATTGTATTGGGCACGTTCCTTAATCTGTCTTGACGCTGCCCACACCACCACCTATCGACATCTCCATCCAGCACAAACGTTGCCAACAATACTCTTCTTTCATTCAGACAAGCCATACTATCTAGTATCTTCACTATCCTCATTAATCAATTTTATGTTACAATAGAGTATTTGATTCTCTTAAACAAAGATGGACGCAGATATTGAAAAATCTTCAAGTACTTATCTACTGCGACAACATCATTTCCGATATGATGCAATCTGGATTCTTGAATTAGCTGAGTCATCACAACCATCATTTGGGTGAGGGCATTCGTGTTTACATTAATAGTAGGTTGTACTTCTTTGTTTTCTATCTGATTTTTTCTATGATTTCGGGTGTGTCACTATGCCTGAATGAATAATAAGTATTACTTTAAGTTAATTTTAATTTTTATAATTATTAAAATTTTATTATAATTATCTTATTGACTCTTTCATCAATACTAAATTAATTTATCCTAAATCTTGGGCTCTAATATAACTTTTGTCATGACTCGGATCGGAGCTTGGAATTAATAAAGACGGGTAAAACCAATTAGACGATGTGAAATAAATTTTCTATATTCATCTACAATTTAATAGATAAAAAGCCGCTAAATAATTTAAATTAAAATGAGAAATTAAAATTACATTGTTGATGATTGTCCCTGTCTTCCATAAAAATTTTCTCTTATATTGTTCATCTTTTAAATACTTAAAATTTACCTGAAAACGTAGTTAAAATAATTGTGAGCTAAATGAACAATGAGTACACATATTTCTAAACTACAACAATATAAGGAAAATAAAAAATAATATGCATATCAATTAAGCTTCTTTATAAACCAATATAAACATTTGACATGCTATTCAAAAGAGTCTATATCATTATCATATTAATATCATTTCATATATGCACAACTGTCACAGGAGACCCCTTCTAATAATGCTTACCACTTAATGTTCTTCAATATCAATATTTTTTTTCATTACGTTCATGGGTGCATTAGTGTTCTCGCATTAATTCCATCAAGATGTGTTTAATCACAGTCAATCATGCACATACAAGCAGTCAACATAAACATATGTATTTGTCACATTCAATCATTCTATATAATACATGCACTACAATGCATGAGTAAATGACTATAACATTCACAATGATATGAAAAATAAAGAAAAGTATAACTCAATCAGAATAAATCATTCTCTAGTAATGTCAAATAAACAAGTTATTAATATAGCTTAAAAGTACAAGTACTCATCTCGATGCTGATTGTTTTGTCTCGACGTCGACTCTTCTAAAGTGAAAATATAAGATAAACATGACATAAAATTAAATTTATTTATTATTTTAAGTAATTATTAACTTTTCATTATTAATTAAGAATTATGTTTTCATTATTTTATTATTTTTATTTTTCTATTTACTAAGTATTTATTATATTATTATTATTTCACGCACACACTCACAGATATATATATATATATATGTATGTATATATATATATATATGTATGTATATATATATATATATGTATGTATATATATATATATATATATATATATGTATGTATGCATGCATGTATAAAATTCTTATTATTATTTTATTACATTAATTTTCATAATTCCTTTTTATATTTTATCACATTTGTCCTAAAGTGTCCTTTGTCCTCCGCACTACTCTACCTCCTTCGCACAAAAAATTATTTGGTTTGGAGACCAGACGTAAATTTGAGTCCGGACTTCCGGATTCCAATAAAAATTCGCCACAATGCGGGGCCCACCGATAAAAAAACGAAAAACGCGCCTTTTATTCCCTTTGCACAGTTCATTCGCACAATACAACTCGACTCGACCAAACTCCTCCAGTCAAACTCCGAACCCGCTCCCTCTTATTCTCTTCATTGTCGATGCTTGGCTAGGACCCAACTGCAAACAACGATGCCATCGACTCCTTCAACAAAGATGTCCCCTCTGCCCTAACCCACTCGTCGCTTATTCGGGTACACTACTCTTCCTTCACCCTCCTCTGCTCTCTGATCGCCTTCCCGTCCGGTACACATTTTATAGGGCGAATTCCTCTCTTCGACTTCTCTACTGTTCACTTCCTCTTCCCAACTCACTTCCCATCGGTCCTGTTTGATTGCCCGACGCTTCACTTCATCTTCTTCGATTCTTCGTTTCCCCTCCCCCATTTATAGAACCGTTACAGGAGGAGAATGAAGAGGAATACTAGCTATTTACATAAGCTAGCGAAATGCTTGTGGTTCAATGTGTTATCTAGATTGAGCTCAATAGAGATCAATAATGATTTAGGCATAATATCTTTCATACCCATAGCACTGTGAAGAGGAATATGTGTAATATCATTATAGATGAAGGGAGTTGTGAGAATGAATTGCCTACCAAGAAAGTGGATAAAATGAGCCCTACCATCCATGTGCATTTCCAACTATATTTTCTGACTTGGTTAAAACAAAGAAATATTAAGGTTGACAAGAGGTGCCTGGAAGCGTCTTTCATTGCCGAAAATATATATGAGTAATTGTGTATGATGTCTTGCCGATGAATGCATGTCACATTTTATTGGGCCAACCTAGGCATTATGATAGGGATGCACTATAATATCCATATTTATTATGATTGTACTTTTTCCCTTGAAGGTATAAACAGTGATGTGTGCTCAAACAAAAATGAAACTATAATGTTTCATGCTCTATTTCTATAGGCAATGAGAGGTGCCAGTGGGAATGGCCTTGGTGATATTGGAGGGTAGTCTAATGGATGTGTTGCTAAGAGAAATGGTGTGACCCTTATTGGAGCAGTTCAAGATACTTTGATTGACATTCTATCTTCTAGTTTACCACCCCTGCATGAGATTCAACATGCTATAAATCTCATTTTAGCATCAATGCTCCCTAGCTGTTTAGCTTATCGAATGTGACCAATAGAGCGCAGAAGCAAGTTGGAGATCGAATTACAGAGATGTTTGTACTAACATTGAATGTCCCTAAAGAAGATGGACTGTGATATTTAAGGATTTGCAGCACTTGCAATAAGTTTTTTGAATTTTTTGAACGTATCAACCGTATGACCATCTAAAGAAATGTCACTTTAACTTTGCAGGCATGCTTCCTTGGGCATACTATTTTAGTTGTTGGTATTGAAATCCACCCAATTAAGATCAAAGCTATTAAGAATCCGGAGATTGTTGCTCATTCCAATGAGGTGGTAGTGTTGTATTTGAAAGATTACCAACAGTTGTACCCACAACAGGTTCAAGTGTATGTGAGCTATGAGTTGTCGCCTCTACCCCTGATACTTCCTGAAGATGGGGAGCTGCAAGGTTCTCCTGATTTTCAGTCCGTGTAGGTTTGGATCCTTCATTAATGTTTTCAATAGGGTTTGAAAGTGTAGGTTGCTCAGCATGGTCATCTAGTTTCACATCAATGACAGAAACAATATTTTTAGGGAGGGTGTCTATAGGGGCAATTAAATCAGACACCAAATCCTGTCCTGTGGTAGTTTTCTCTCCAGGTGGAACATATATGTCCAGAGCAGTGGGGTTAACTCCGTCCTTATTCACCTGAACTTTAGATTTCAAATTAGGATGAAGTTTATGACATTTATCAAGGGTATGCCCAAACATCTTACAATGAGAACAATAAGGCGGTCTATGCTTCATGACAATTTGTTGTCAATATCCATTATGAGTTGCGCCCAACCAGACTTTAGTAACATCAGGTAAAATAATATCTTTTTCCATAAGTATTTTGGCCACAAAAGGTCTGGTTAGGTTGAAAGTGGGTAGATCTAGCTTCATAGGGTCCCCAAGTATGACCCAATAGAGTAAATAATCTGATGATGAAAAAAATGCAGCTTGAGACCAGGTAGGCTAAACTATACCGGTACAATAGGAGATTCATGATTGAGGTCAAAATCAGGACACCACTTGAGTAACTTCATTGATTTGTCTGCAATGTTAAGATAGTTTTTTGTGAAAATCTGAGTGTAGTCTTCAATCACGATTAATTGAATCAATGCATGTCTCCCATCCATAAGCCCCACTTTCTACTTTCTTGTTAGTTTGAGATCATTAAAATCTTTCCTGATAACTTTTATAGGTGGTTGCCCCCACTGAAATTTTTCAATAAGAGCGAACTTGAATTTCTCCGTCAGAGATGAAATTTTATCTCAGAGAAAAAAAAGTGCTACTTTCCCATTTTTCCTAGTTGCATTTTTAATAAAGGTGCAGTTACCAGTCACATGTACCATCACGATACTCCTTATAATTTGAAGGGACGACAATCGCCGACTCCACATGAGGATTACCCACCACGTGGGCAAATGAGACTTTGTCAGGTTCAACGGAAGAAGGGAAATTCAACACAACAACAAAAAGCCCTGCCAAGTCGAGCAGAGAGCAAAAATGACGAGTCGAAGATGGTCGGGGCGAAGCCGCGGAACACACAGCTCAACGAGGTGTTCGAAGACGGACGAAACACCGCGCAGAAAACAAGAATCGCAGAGACGGTACCTCGACGAAGACCAATAGAGATGGCACGCGGAGGAGACGACGTGTGATATATATATATATATATATATATATATATATATATATATATATATATATATATATAATGTATGTATATATATATATATATATATATATATATATATATATATTGAGAAAGCCCAAAGGCTAATATATTAAAAAGAAAGAATGACAGATTATGTGGGAGGGCCCAAGCATGGCATCCTGCCCACACGATAACCACTACATGCAAATAGTTCCAAAAAGAGAAAATACAGAAAAATACATGAGAGACTTACAAAAACCAAAAGTATCAAAATACGTAGTATCAGGTAGCTAGAGAGCTACCCAAATTTTTCTTGCCTTTAGTTCTAGGAAAGGAGTCAGCTAATAAATTAGTAAGATGAGCGTCATTGCCAGTGGTAACCAATGTATCATCCATAAGTTTTCTAGCTCGAGTCGACCTCCATTATTCTTCTTCCTACTGTAATAGACTTGTCATTCCTCATCCGAAGATTGACTCACCTGATCATTAGATTGATCTAAAATGAGCCGGACATGTGTAGGTTGTTGAACATTATAAGCAAATACTTGTTGTACCGGCTGATCTTTTATTGGATCAAAGGAGTACTCTCGTGTGTCTTGGCATGTAAGTGAGTCTTCTTAAATAACAATGAGTGGTATAAGTATGTTTAGATCTGTACCTGTAGTATAATGTTCTTCATCAGGAACTGCGGTGTTGGATAGAGGATCGGGTTGCACCTTCTCAACAGTGATGGTAGGTGGTTGATCTTTAACTATATTTGACCTTAGATGATGATGCAAGCGATAATAAATAGAAGAACTTTGACCAAACATACTACAATAAGAGCAATAAGGTGGATGTGACTCTGTTTCAACATTTTGCCAATATCCGTTGTGAGTGGTTCCAATCCATACATCATCCGGAGTCGGTTGATTGATATCTCCCTCAACTAACACACAAGCCACAGAGGGTCTGGTGATAATAAGCGTATTCATCAACTTTGAGAGACCTACTGTAAGCAGTTGCTATGAAGTAGAGAATTTTTAAGTTGAACAGATGTAATTTTAATCCCGGAAACTTTATCCAAACATGAATAATAGGGGACTCTGCTTTTACATCAAAATCGACAGTTCACTTCAGAATTTTCATAAAACGGCTGTCGATCTTGATAACTTTTCGAGAAAAAATACGAGTGTAATCGATATCGTGAGATGCTGAATAAGTATATGTCGACCGTCAATTAAGTCAATATTTCAACTGCCTAATAACTTCATAGCATCAAAATCTGTTCGAATGATCTCAAGTTTTGGGTGACCATAAAGAAATTTCTCCACTAGAGCAAAATGTCAAGAAGAAGTGAGAGTACTGGTTTCAACCTGAGTGAGAATAAGAGTAGACTTCCCATTTTTTATACCAAGCTTTTTAATGAAAGTGTGATCATTGCACCTTCAAGAGCCCGTCACCTTCAAGAGTCCGCCACCTTCAAGAGCTTCGTGGAAAGATTGTGGAACATTGCAGGACTTGCCAATACGAAAACCAAACTCTGAATCTAAAAAGGAAACACGAGTAGAAACAGAAAAGTCGCCGACAAATGTAGTGGCATAGGAACGGATCGTTGAGGCTATCTCCAGAGCGGCTATGTATAATTTTATATGAATTATTTTATTTATAAAATCATTAACCTAAGTTTTATTTAAATATTACTGTAGTTTAATTAATGTAGTTTATAGTGAAAACCTGAACTTTCACTTTGCAGCGCATGCAATAGTGAAGGGTTAAAAGGATGGTTGAGTTTAAATTTACTAAAAAATTATCCTCATTTCTTATCCCGAGAATTCCTGGAGATGAATCGTGATGGAGAACAGAGATCAGGGAAGCATTAAAGAAAAATAAGGAGGAGATGAAGTGAAAAAGAAAAAAAGAAAATGAGAAGAGAAGAAGAAACGGAGATGAGAACGATAAATGCAAAGAGGAAAGAGAGAGCGGGGGAAAAAAGAAA
Organism: Phalaenopsis aphrodite; assembly: GCA_003013225.1. NCBI lineage: Eukaryota > Viridiplantae > Streptophyta > Magnoliopsida > Asparagales > Orchidaceae > Phalaenopsis > Phalaenopsis aphrodite. The sequence goes on along the minus strand of NEWO01000345.1, from coordinate 691,842 downwards.
GTTGATTTTAATTTAAATTTGAATTTTTGGGTATTCGTTTAATAAATCAATTCAATTTGTGAATGCGGGTTTTTAAACTTTAAATTATAGTGATTTTATGGTTGTTTACAAAAGGAAGATGTTTCTGGGAGTCATTTTTAATGGGGTAAATCATCAAGTGGATAAAATTTAAAAATTTTAATATAGGAAAATAAATCTTTTAATTTTTTTGTACGTCTACTTTTTAATTTAGTAGATTAATGTTTGAGATGCACCATAGTCTTCCTATCTTACTGTTCATGAGCAAAGAATCACCTAAATTTTAGTTGATACAAGCTTGCTAGTAAGTACATTTTGATTATATAAATATTCTGTTAATTACTAATTTTGGTAAAAGAAAGAATATACGATCCATTGGTTATTCATTTACATACGTAATTACTTAAAATATTTGATAAAAAATCATCATGCTGTCTGCATCAGTACAGTGCTCTGTACCTAAGAGTTTCAGCACTAACTCTGATGGTATGATAACTCTCACAATAGCATAAAATTTCTTATTGTAGGGGAGTACTTTCTCCTAGAATTATTCAGCTTTTCATTAAAGAAAACAACAATGTATCCACCCTGACTTAACACTGCTCCAATCCTTGCATTAGATGCATTACACTCAACATAAAACAAAGAATGGGAATCTAATTTATTGTTTCAAAGCATCAAAACTAATCTTTGTTTCATCTGAACAAATGACTCTTTCTAATATGAGAAGCTCTGTCAAGAGGGCTGCTATAGAGTTAAAACTTCTTTTAAACTTCATATAAGAAGAAACTGGTCCATGGAATTGGCGTACCTGAGTGAACAATTACGGGCTGGGATAATTCAAAATCTCCTATATCTTAGCAAAGTCCATCTAGAGGCTGGCTGTTGAAACAAATGCTCAAGGAATCTGCGAGATTCTATGATTTAATATCACACTGGACGACTTAAAAGTCACAATGAAGATATAATGTAATAACAAATCTATCATCAATATTACTCACAAGTTTGTACAATACAATCGTACTAAATATGTGGAAGTTGATGGATGTTTTATGAAAGAAAAATTAGAAAATAGATTGATTTGTACTTAATGTCTTAAGAAAAAGTTGATTTGTTGACATCTCCATCATATGGCCCCACATTCAAGAAATTTGTCGACAATATCGGGATGGTAGATTTCTATGATCTAGTTAGAGGGGAAATATTGAAGAGCTATTGGATCAAGAAGGGCCAACAAAGGAGCTTGATAAGAATAATTAGATGTCATGGATTCATTGCTTATAAGAAAATAGCTCTCTCATTTATTCACATGCAAATAGGTAAGAAAGAGCCCACAAATTGCTACCTTCACACTACTCGTTAGTCCTTAAATGATCAAATGGCGGATAGCTGGAGGCATGTTTTTGTTTTTTTTTTTTGAATATTTATTTCCTTTTTTCTTCCATGTAATTTTGTATATGAATATCCATTGAAAGAATGAGCAATTTAAATTTTCATGGCTGCTACTTTTTTCACAACAGTTTACATTCAGAGGTTAGTGACATAAAACAATCGAAGCAGGAGATTGCTGATGATCTCATTCAGTAGCTTTAAATCCCCATTTGTCGAAATTTAAAGGATGCTTTTGATTTATTCTGTTTGTTTTTTTCCCTTTTTCTAGGACGACGTGAACACAGTGACCTTTGCTGATGACACTGGTAATATCATATATTCAGGTGGTGATGACGGTATCTGTAAGGTACTTTCTGATTATTGCCATCGTTAATTTCTCCTGGTTAAAAATTTCGTTTTGAGAATGGCCGGATATTTGGATGTTTTTCTCCGATCTTTTAGTTCAGCTTTACTCAAATAAGGAATGCTACTCCAAAAAGTTTTGTTTGTAAGTTTTTTTTTTTTGTTTGCATCAATGTACCGTGCAAACAGAATGGGCCGTGTAATTAATTAAATTGCATCCCTTTTATTGTCTTTTGCACCAATCATACTTGTTAAACTAGCAAGCCCATACTTGTTAAACTAGCAAGCCCACCGGTGCAATGCACGGAAAAACATGCCAATTCCAATAAGGAATCATGCCTTTAATAAAAAAAGATTTTTAAACCTCGTAGAACCGTTTCAATCCTCAGCAAATATCTTCTAAACTGAGCAAGTTGCTGTGCAGCCTATTTTGGAGTTCAATCATCTGTAAATCTACAATGCATCCATAATTACAATGAAATATTTATAAAATAAGTTCTACACATAATAATATATTTTTTAATCTTTAATTATAAATTACACCTGCACTCTACCAATCCATAATTTGTTTAATGAGAATCTGCTTAAAGTTTTAAATGAATGTCCTTAACAGCAATATGAGGCTATCGGTGGATTTTATCCTTCAGCCAATGTAAGAGATGATGGATGTCATCTCATCTAAATTATATTTTAAAGGGATAAACAAATTAGGGTGTTTGCATCTTCATGTTGGGAGTGTAGTTTTTTTGTCTGCTGTGTTTCTTTTGCATCATCTTCTTATTCGAATTTGTCACCTAAACCTTTAAACAAGTTACAGTGAAGTTAAAAAAAAAACGTTGACAGTAAAGTTTGTATTGAGCCAAATGAAGCAAAACTTGTGCTCTCAATTAAATCGAAGCATCACGGCAAAATTGCTGGAACAATCCAACATTCTTCAGAACTTTGTTACCTTTCACCCAATTTGCCTTCCGGCATGCAAATGCTTCGTTGATAAGTTCATTTGGAAGCATTAATGGCTATCATTTTTTTTGCATGATAATATTGAATATTGAAACGATAGTCATGGATCCTTTTGTTTTGCAGCATGTAACAATATCACGTTTTTGTACATCTTGCAAAGAACCCCCAACTTGAAAGTGCAAAAAGCTCCTTTTGCATCATCATGTTGGGAGTAATACTGTAAATCTTTCTCCTCCGGTGAAACAAGATGGGAGTGAACTATTTGTCCGCTGTGTTTCAAAAGAAAATGATTGTTTTTGAAAAACTTATTATTTTATTCAACATGTGTATAAATAGATGTTACAATGTTTTAAAAATGATCCCAATAAATCTCTCTAATTACACAACTCATGACACTTCCCCTCAAGATTGGCAAAAAATGTTCACTCTGTCCATTTTGTTACATAATCTAGCTAACTCCACTGAACTAAGTCCTTTAGTGAGGCTATCAGCTACCTGCTCTCCAGTTACCACATGACTTAGTTCCAACAATCTGTTGTTCAACTTCTCCTTGATGAAGAATCTATTAATCTCCACATGTTTAGTTCTATCATGTTGCACCAGATTTTTAGCAATGTTGATTGTCTTCATTTGAGTTCACTGACCCACTTTGATTTCAACCAACAAGACTTGTAACCACATCATCTCAGTAACTCCTAATGCCATGACCCTGTATTTTGCCTCTGTTGTTGATCTTGCTACAACAGACTGTTTTTTGCTCTTCCATGAGACCAAGTTGCCACTTACAAACATGCAGTATATTGATGTGGATCATATGTCATCAACAAAACTTGTCCTGTCAGAATCACAAAAATCCTCATCATTTACATGCTCCTTCATGAATACAACCCTTTCCCTGGTGCACTCAAGGAAACCAGGATGAGTGGGTGTAGACCTGCAGACACTCCAATGTATCCCAATTAGAAATTAGGAGATGGTAAGGAAGACGATCTAATGAATATAGTTAGAGGTCGAAAATTGGTGGGGAAGTTGATATATTTACCACATACATGACCATGTATTGCATTTGCTGTGAGTTTAGTAAGTCATTTTATGCATTCACCCTATGAAAAGCACCTTGAAGCAGTCAACATAATTCTTAGATATCTAAAAGGTATACTAAGAAAGCCTCAAAGGACCCCACAAAAGAGCATAGAGGCATACACTGCTGCAGATTGGGTAGGCTCAGTTATTGACATGAGATCAAATTCTAGTATTGCACCTATGTGTGGGGAAACTTGGTTATATTGTGAAGTAAAAAACATAATGTGATTGCAGTGAGCGTGCTAAGTCAAAATATAGGGTTGTGATTGATGATGTATGTGAAATTTTTCGGTTGAAAAGAATTCTTGAAGAGTGGCAGGTCTCGATAAGCATGCCGATGAACTTATGCTGTGACATTAAAGTTAAGCATTACAGAAAATCTAGTGCAGGATGATAGCACAAAGCATGTGGAGATGGACAAACATTTCGTAAAGTGAAGCTTGATTGTGAAACTATTTGCATGTCATTTATCCTTTCTGCTCAACAAATGATAGATATCTTCTCTAAATGATTGTTTAAACCTAATTATTGAGCTGCTTGTAAGTAAGTTGGGCATGATAGATATCTATGCTCAGACATGAGGGAGTGTTCAATTTTTAGGAAGATTTTTTTTTTAGTATATTCAATTTTTTTTTTTCTATTTCTAGAAGTTAAAAGTTATTGGTATGTCATCATTCATGTTTCTTTCTTTTTTCATGAGAAGTTATGACTGATTTTATTAGTCTAATGTGGGAGTCATTTCCGTCTATTTATCTTGCAATCATTTTCTATGAAATTGAAGAAGAATAATTATTCTCTTCCCAAAACCTACAATTTTCATCTCAATTATAGTAGTTTTCATTTACATTGTTTGAGTCATCGTATTAATTTAGTGCAACATTTCAGTATGATGTTGAAATTTGCTTATATTTAGATATATCTTGGCTCTCTCGAGTTGCTTAATTTTATCTGAACTTAATAATCTTCAGATTTGGGACATGCGTTGCTCTACTTCGGATAGCAAAGCAGCAGGGGCCTTATCAGGTCATATAGAAGGAATTACGTATATTGACAGCCGTGGAGATGGTCGGTACTTCATTTCAAATGGCAAAGATCAGACTGCGAAAATGTGGGATGTCCGCAGAATGTCCTCCAAACCTGAATAGTAGGTTTTACTGATATCAAAATTTTTTTATATTCATTTTTGCTAGATAAATATCCAACTATTTTGACCGAAAACTGCTTACATCGTATACTTTTTTCATTCAAAAGCATAGAAGGATCAACAGTTTAGGTTATTTTTGCTTGGGAACTATTTATAGGTTATTATTTTATCATTTTATAGACTTCTACTTTGTTTTTGTGTATTTGGAGATTGTAATCTGACTTCTATTCTAAAAAGTGTTGTATCCTCTTCTTTTTATAAGTGCTGTATTTGCAGCTTGTTTTGGAATAGCCAAGTGTGCCTCATAGAAGCTGTCTTTTGTAGTTCTTTCGGTTGTTTTCAGCCTGGACAACCAGCAATCGTTTTTCATTCCTTTCCAGACACTGTCGACTTCTCAAATCCTCATTTTCTTTTTATTCCACAAACTTTAGGAACTCTAGAATAGTGTTACCACCCATTCCCCAAACTTATTCTTGCTATAAGAGGTCTAGCTACCCTTGCTACTTTAAGGACAACAAAGACCATGAAACAGGAAAGAGGGCTTTATAGGGCAACAGACGATGAAAAGTGCAGATAGCCTTACTAGATTCCAATCGAAGGAGTCGATACATAATTATTGAAGAGAAAAAATATGCCCTATTTGTATTGGTTTTGTTTTCCCTCCTATCGAAGCATGTTTTTGTGTTAGCCTTTTTCCTCTTGTGAAAAGTTTCTGAGATGTAAAAACTACTTTATTCAGTACTTTATGCTTGTAATCAAGTTGATGTGGTGCTCAACTGCTCATTGGAATTGAACACCCGAAGCCATTTTTTCCATTTCAAACGATTTTGTTTCTTTATAATTTTTGTTTTTACTTTTTTGGCCGCTGGATCTATTACTTGCTTTCATGATTTTTACTCACAGTGTGGCTGACTTAATATTATTATTGCTGAATATGGCAGCTTCAGGAGAAAAGGTCCTCATTGGGACTATAGATATATGGCATACCCATCGAGAGCAAACAAATTGAGACATCCAAGAGATCAGTCTGTAGCCACTTATAGAGGCCATGCAGTATTATGTACTTTGATACGATGCCACTTTTCCCCTGTCCACAAGTGAGTAATAGTTTCCACCATAATACGACGCTAATCATATTTTGGAATTGCCTTCATGAAATTATGCTGAAACTTATTGCCATTAATTTATTGACTTTATATTCTGTTTTATCCTCTGCAATTTTTTAGAAAGTACGTGATCGTTCTTTACAGATGAAGATGAATTTTTCTGCTTTGTAATTGTAAAAAATTGATTCTAATTATTATTTCAATCTCTTGGCACATGCAGCACTGGTCAGAAGTATATTTATTCAGGATCCCATGATGGATGCGTTTACATCTATGAAGTGGTATGCTATCAGACTTTTCTTCTGTCCTTTATTTGCACGATTTTCTATATATTTGACAGTTATATGGTTCATGGAACCATATAACCGACGTTATTACAGTTAATTCGTATGTCTCATGTTTTGTTGCTAGTAGGAATGTTTTAGAAGTATTTTTTTTTTTTTTTTTTGAAAGGACCTCAGTGTAACGTGCCTATATATGTATACACACCTTATGAATGTTTGAATGGAAGGAATGATTATTGACTTTCAGAGCCAAAAGTTGCTTGCCTTCGTACTCCTTTCCTCCAATGATTTGTGCTCTCTCTCAATTAGCAATAACTTTTGTGGCTCTTACTAATTGTGAAGTTATAATAGTGGGTGTAATATTTAAAAGATGAGGGGCTCTATTGAGTGAGAATAGAGTAGATAAAAAATTTAAATTGTTAAGTGTCAAGCAATAATGATGGACGAAGTGAATGTTTTAATCGATTAGCTATTTTGGATCTGTTACGCTGAGAATTTAGGATACCAACAAAAGCATGGCTTTTTAAATTTGGAGTGTTAGAATTTAAAACTTTATAACGAAGGTCAAACTTTATAAACCATAATCATTGCTATTGCCAACCTCCTATAATATACCACTTATATAGTTTTTTAATCTAACCATGAATGACATAAATGAGCTCATTCCAAAGTAAACCACCATTGTTAGTTGAAACCATTGCCTTGCACGTAGCTTTACCTTTCCACACAAAAGCTTTCAGCCCTTAGATAATCTTGCTATTTACTCAAAAGAAGAAAACTTCATAATTATGAAGATATTCATACCTTTCAATTCCTACGTATCTACATATGTAACACCCAAACTTCAATTCTTACGCAACATACCACCTTTTCTATGCATGAAAAAGTGCATTTCACTTATAAAAAAAAGGAAAAAATGATAATTTTTATGTGATAAGAAAGATTTGGGTAGTATAAATGTAAAAGTAACTCTCATTGTCTTTGCCTAAACAATTTCAGATCACTGGAGCCCAAGTTGCCAAACTTGAATTCAGCAGCTTGACCGTTAGAGACTGTAGCTGGCACGCTTCCTACCCTATACTCGTCGGCTCCTCTTGGGACGGCATTGTCGGTAGATGGGAATTCCCGGGGACAGATTTCCAACCCATATTACCAAAAAGGAGGCAGCGGCATGGGTAAATTAAAGAAAAGCAGCAGAATTTTTGTTATATGCTCAGAGCATTTCTTGTATCTGTTGTCTAATACCATTTCAATGCAAGTGCTTCATATTCAAGCATTAATCGACAAGCATAAATATAATGATGCCTGCTGTTAAATTTTAAGCATAATGTATATTGGGGCTTTGGGATTTTTTTTTTAAAGATTTATACATTGTCTATATTTGGTCAGCTGAAAGCTTTTTTTTATAGTATTTAAAATAATGTCTATTTCTGTGTTTTGTTTTGATGGCCAAATTTTAGGGATGTAATTGGGCCCAACTCAAGGAACTTACAAGCTATGCTAGAGTCAAACTCTACTTATTAGCTTGTAAAGTTGTTCATTTAAAAAAAAAATATTAATCTAAAATGTATTTAAAATAAAAATATTTGACAGTTCTGCCGAATAATTTTTTTATTATTTCTCCTTCAAATATTCATTCTTTTTATCATTTTATTATAAGTGTTGTTTTAACCAAAATTATTGTTTTCTTTTACAAAATTCCATATGATTTACTGATGCAATATATTGGTAGGATTAAACACTAAATTTTTGAATCTCAACTGGCCAAAATGAGTGAGAAATTGTAATCCATGTCAGGTTATGAGTATTGTAGTAAATCAAAGCATAAAATGTAATTACCAACTGGAACAGACTGTAATTGTCTTCTATAACTAATGATTTTTGCCAATCATCAAAATAAAAGCTTATAGAACGCAACAAAACGTAGGTTTCCAAGCACAGAATGAGGAACTTAGCGTGCCCTTGCAGCATAGGCCAAGGAGACAGCGGCAAAGATAGTAGTTGTAGCAGGAAAAAGCCACTTCCATTTTCCCCATTTGCTCTTTCCACAGGCAACAGATACCTGCAGGAGCTCCAGCCCTTGGTTTAGATCCTTAATCCTTGCGTCTTTGTCCTTCATTGCTAGCTTTATAGCATCCAAATTGTCCACAAACACCTTAATTTCCTCGTAGTTCTCGATTTCTAATCCCCTTTCTCTACTGTTGTAATTCGCTTGGGTTCTCTCAGCATCCATTACCTCAGCAGTCATCTTCTTCAACAGAGAAAACACTTGGCTCGAAGCATCCTCTGAGATCTTCAGCCTCTTCTCGATATCCTGAAGTCCTTGGTTTGAAATTTCAAGTTGCTTCTCAAGAGAAGCTTTGTCAAATATCAATGAATTTATGTGTTTCTTTGTGTCCTCATTCTCTGTAGTGAGATGATTTAGTTTTTTATGTAGTAGCATTTCCTGAGCTACAGCCTGGTTCATTTTTCTCTGCATTGCAGCACGGCTGTCTTCTATAACGGCTAGTTTTTCACTGCAAGTGCTATGGGCATCTTCAAGGCTCTTTCTAGCGGATTGGAGCTTTGATATTTCTGCCTGCAAGTTACTGATCTGAATCTCATATTTGGCGCTTGTTTGATCAACCAAATCCTTCTCAGCTGCCATTTTCGTCATATTCCTCTTCAACACATTCATTTGCAAGGCCGTTTCTTTCTCCTTCACATCAAAGTTGTTCTGTAATTCTACCTTCTCCTTCTCTAAACGGCCTAACTCAGTCATATTCCTCTGATGATCCTCCCAAGCTTCAACCTTCTCTTCCTCCAGTTTTTTAACAGAAACTTTCATGCCACATAGTTCATTTTCCAGTTCACCTCTAATTTCCTTCAGAGAATGACGCTCTTCTTCCAAAGCAGAAATCTTTGAGCAATTTTCTTCATTCTCAGTTTTCAAAGCATCAAAATCAACACCTTCTTCAAATCTCATCAGCACCATCTCTCTTACTAATTTCTCTACCAATTGTTTATTATCTTCAAGGCTTCTCTCCAACAAATCCTTTTCATGCATGGCAGATTGCAACTCTTCTTCAAGCTTTCCGCACTTGGCATCAGCAACCTCCCTCTCCTTCCGCACTTGCTCCAGGGACGGAATAAATGTTTTCAACTCCTCCACCTCCTTCCTCTTCTCATCAAGATCACTTCGACTCAAATCTCTTTCCTTCGCTGTGCGCTCCAGAAAGCTCTTAACCTCATCCTTCTCTCTTGCCATAGCAAGCAGCCGCCTTTCCGCCTCATGGAGCTCAGAAGCAGCCAACTCAGCCTTCTTCAGCATCTTCCCCGCCATCTCTGTAGCTGCAGCCATCTCCGCGGCAATGCGAGCATTCGCTTCAGAGAGGACTAACCTAAAGACGTCACGCTCAGTGTCATGAAGGATTTCATGGTCTGCAGCCAATGAAGCTAGCTCGGAGCGTAGCTTTTCGTTCTTTTTACGGCCATCTGCCGCCTCCTTTAGGAGACGGTTATTAAGGGTTTTAAGGTTCTCCATTTGGGCAGCAGTCCAGGGTATACCGTTCTTCTTCGCCATGAGAGGAGAGATTTAGGGTTTTGGATTTGCAGATAGTGACAATGGCGTTTGCTTTATAGGAGAGCGACAAAAATGAACGGTCGGATAAAAAGCTGCAGCGGGGGATACCGAAGAGGAGAGGAGCGGGCTGCTTCGGGCAGCGCTGAATTAGAATCTGATGGAGCAGGGAGAAACGGACGGCGGAGATGATTCGGATTATTCTGGTACGATTCAGTGTTGAGTGACGATTGGGGGTGTTCATTGCATCGCACCTCCCAATTCTTATATATTTACATATCGAACCATAACACCTAAATTTTTTTATTATTATTTATATCGTTTAAATCTTTTTTATTCATTAGAATTCAAAGTTTGAGACTTTAATCACTTGTAATAAATAGACAATGAATTTGGCAATTTATCGGAAAAAAATTAACTTATATGAAAAGAAAATTACCACTAAATATTATTAACATTAAAATAAATTACATACGCAAATACACACTTGCCTATATATATCGATACATCTCCTCGATGCGGCCTTTTGAGTAAGAAATATTCAAACTTAGATAAGAACTCATCTAGAGCTATGATTTCAACAAACTTACCGTTAAACTGACCAGTTTGACAAGATGAACCCAATGGTACCAAAATTAGTCCAATCATAGTCAAATTAAGCTTAGATGGAGTCATTAAACCACTCTTTGAAGTTTTCCAGACATATCTAGAAGGTTAAATGAATGTCGGATCTAGCAACCTATATTTGATTTAAGCGTCTCAACAAGTCGAATCCAACGAGCCCAAGATTGCTCAATTCGGACCCCGTTTAGGCACTCAAATGTTCATCAAGCGTCATTTGATAGAAGGAAGCTTTAGACCGTCCGATCACATTGTTTCATATTCGTGCATTCATTACACCCATAATACTGTAAAGAGAAAGAGGTGGAGGTTAGAAAGAGAACTTAAAGCTTTGAGAAGGAGCTAAAGTCCAGCACCACCTCTGTCACCGTCAATCACTGTCGGTTGCCGTTGACCGCCGCCTACTGCATTCGACACCTGCCAACCCCCTTGACAACCACCGACTGTCGTCGAACACTACTATCAAGGTTAATCATTACCGACCATCATCGATTGCTGACCACCATCGATAACCACTAATCACCGTCGACCACCACTGACCGGAGGCCATCAGTCAACATTGTAACTTGGAAAACCTAGTAACCCTTTCCCATTTGTAGGACAATGGGTCTCTATAATCATCAACCTATAAATGATTTTGAACCCTGAGTCAGGCCCTGTAGATTTTTCCCTTTAAAGGTCTTGAACGCAAGAACTTATGGTGTCATAACTGTTGTTTTGTTTTACCTGAGTGTGTGTTGAATTCTCGTGTAACGCTATGACGATGATCCATTATTCTACTGCTGCGAATTTCTAACAAGTATTAGTTTGGAGCCATATGTGGGAAATACAACATTCTCATCACTAAAATTGGCTAAGGTCTTATTTGAAATTGAATGCCTCGTGGAGTTGCATCATCCTTAGAATCCCCGAAACTCAATGTGTCATTCCTTGGATGGTTGACTTTTCCACGTAGGTTGTCACGTAGATGATGATCTGCAACCATGTTTCTTCCGCGCTCCATCGCTTGATGCAATATGAGCTATTACAAAAAAAAAACATGTTGCATCGATATTTTTATTCTCATGGAAATGAAGAACCGAGATTGCCCGCTCCTTAGGGCTAAATTCTCCCGATCTAAATTGCTACCCTAATCTAATTAAACCAAAAGCTACATATAGCCGTAACAAACCTATCCATGCAGCTAGACCCAATGGAGTTTTATAAGTGTCCGGCTTATATTTGTGCCCAAGGAGTTTGTTCTTGATAGGGAGGGTTGAGGAGGGTCATTGTGAGTCTATAAAGCTCATATAAGTGCCAATTTGAGACGGTGAAGAGTCCTGGTATGAATTCGACAAAAAAGGGGCTCGACTTAGTCTAAGGTATGGTTTGAGTGCTTAGAATAGGATGAGCTTGATGGGAAAAGTCTTTATGAGGCTTTGTAAGATTTTTGGATGCTTTAGATTGATGCTTTGGAGATTTTTGATGCAAATTGAGTTTTTTTTTTCTAGTTTTATCCTTTGAAATTAGGGCAGCTTAATGAAGATTAGGGCTCAGGAGGGTGGGGGTTTGTCATAAGCTTTGTGGCTAGGGTTTGGAAGCAAAAAAAAGGTAAATAGTGCTTAAGAAAATGGGTAATGTGCTTGGTGTTTTGCTTCTCGAATTTGAGCCTTTAATGGTCATGGGAGGTCATTGGGGTTGTTGAGGAACTTTGGAAAGGCTTTGGTTTGACTTTGGGAAGATGTCAGTGGGTTGGGGCAAGCGTCATTAAAGTTTTGTTCAATTTCATTTGTTTTGAGGCAAGCTTGGTAATCATGATTTTTCTTGGGTTTGGGTTGGTCTGATTGGGTTTAAGATGGTTTGGGCTGACTTTGGAAGTCTTAGGAATGTTTTTGTGGGTTTGTATTTGCGTGGGGGAAGTTGAATTAGTCCGAGACTTTTTTGGTCACATTGCGCTGGGCTTATTGGTCACTTGGGGTGGTACTTGGATTTGACTTGTCAATGAGTCTTGACTTTGGCCTTGGATTGGCTCACTTATGGCTTAGCATGGCTTGCCTTTAGCTTGCATGAGAGTTGGATGGCTTGATTTGTCATGAGTTAATTATAATTGGACTTGGACTTTAGTATTTTAATTGAACTTAGGGCTTCAGGTTTGGTGTAAAATGTTGATCAATTTTGGATATTTAATGTTTAATTTTAAAGTTGGTGGTTTGATGATTTTTGTTGGTTTTAATCTTTTAGTTGATTTTATCAATTTTATTTAATCTAATTTTAATGATTTTAAGATTTTGATTTAAATTTGAACACTTTGATTTTCTTGCGTCTAATTTTAATTTTGTATATGTTTGACACTGATTGATTTTAGACTTTATGAATTTTTAATTTTGATTATGTTTTACATTGATTTTGATCTTAGTGATTACGTGTTTTTTTATCTCATTCAATTTTGATTTTTCTTTAATTTTTATTTTAAGTGGTAATTTTAATATGTGTGTTTGGTTTCATTGAATTTGAATTTTGTGTTCATTGAAAGATTTTACTAGGATTGGTTTTAATAATGAATTTAATTATATTGATGTTTGGTTGAAATTGATTCCATTGACTTTAGTTGAGATTGATTGTAATGATTTTGGTTGAAATTAATTTTGATGGCTTTGAATTATATTGATTATAATTGAAATTAATTATGTTGGTATTAAATTTTGAATTTGACCTTAGTTTAATGATTTATAGGCTAATTTTATATTATTTTTTTATTTGTGGATTTTATTTGATAGTTTTAATTTGTGTTAACTTTATTAATTTTAGTTTTTCATAAATTTGTGAATTTTGATGAATTTATTGATGATTTTAATTGCTTTAGTATTAATTTGTGACTAAATTTTAAAATTTCAAGTTTAATTAATTTTATTTTTTAAATTTGTAGTTTTTTTAGAGATAAACCCTATCTTAGCTCAAGGAGAACCTCATATCCAATAAGCTTTCCATGACCTTAGCATCTGAGAGTTTTTGAAGGTGGAGGAAAGCGAGGGACCAAAAGAAGACATATGTCTCTAGGGTCAAAGGGTTATTAAGTCATTTTCAATCCTACAAAAACTTAACTTAGGTCTCAAATGACACGACTCTAACCAACTCAACTAAATGCTAAGAGCTTGGATTTAAGCATATGAGACTACAATGAGTGAATATATGTTTGAAGTTCTAGCTTAGTGTTGGGTCCTTCAATAGTCCTCTAAGAGAGCCACAGAAGAAAACCAAAAGACTAGATCCTAAACTCTAGAGAGAGAAAAATGATATGATAGACCTCAAAACAAGATGAGGTTAACATTAGCCAACTGTGTAGCATCAACATCGCCTCAAATCTATAACCGGGAGGCCAAAGTTAAAATTCAAAAAAACACTATATTATTATTTACTATAACACAAGTACTACCCTAATTTTCTCCCTTGTCCACAAGTTCTGTTGTGAAATCCGCTCCGCCAAACACGTACAACCTCACTGTTACGAAGAACTCCTTATGGATTGAGTTAGATAGAAAAGATATTTAATAATATTGTACAAATCTTTTCAGCAAGATTATGATTTCAAATTATTGTAATCTTGCTCCGTCAAGAACACCAAGAAATAAGAAATGGAATGCCAAATAACTTTATGTAAAATAGGATCAAACAGCCATGACCGAACTCCTCTCAGCCAATTGTGCCTTCTCTGCCGAACTCCCTACTTTTGGCTGCCAAGCCTTGCTATTCTTTCGAATGCCCTAAGAAGTACCTGCAGGCTGCTGAACACCTTGCTACAGTTCTATTGCTCCCAACTGCTGCGGTTCCAAGAACTGTATGCAGCGGTTAGTTTTGAATCCCCCTCCTTGGCGCTGCGACTCCTGTAGTCTGCGATTCTTGGATGCAGAAAGAAAATGTCTTGTTGGCCAACATCAAGAAGTTCATAGCAATTACAACGAGCTGAAGTTTCTTAGACATTCCAATCGCTGCAACAAAGAAATTCTAACCTTGGTGATGTGGCTTCATGAACAATTCAGATTCAATAAATTTATGATATAAATTTGAGAAGAGAAGTCAAAGAAGACAAACATATGGTCATCACAGTGCATTTTCTATGAACATCAAGGAAAATAAAATATAGAAGACTTAATGAGAAAGAGAACTGTCTTCCTCAAGCAAAAGGCAGCCGTTATTCAAAGAAATGCATCAGATAACTAACAATCAATCACCTTTAACTGCTCAAATAAGCCATCTAAATATTAATAGATGACTTCTTTTAAAATAATAATATTAAGTATAGAAATGCCTGAATATAAATAGTATTGAATCTTTATATTCAAATAAGAATAGCAAAATCTTGCTCACATATCAGTTTGTTACTGTCTGGATTTATTATTAATATTTACGTGCGGAGTCCAATAAAATCACGCCACACACGTGAAGATTAGAAAAAAAAAATCGACCTGGGAATATAGAGAATATTCCTCCCGTGTTATTCAGGTGTTATTGTGTGTTATTTAGGTGTTATTGTGTGTTATTCAAGTGTTATTGATGTGTTATTATGTTATTATAACACCAAGAATATTTTTAGAACATAATAATACATTAATAACATACAATAACACATGAATAACATGGGTGAAATATTCTTCAATATTACCGGACCTTCACGTGTGGCGTGCTTTTATTGGACTCCGCACGTAACTTTACGTGTGGAGCCGTGATGTAATATTTATCATCAAGCCGAAATTTGAGAGAGATGATGGCGTTGAATATCCTTATTAATTAAATAATAAATGGATCTCATATAAACGAACAACTTAAATTCCGCAAGCCAATTTGCAGGTACCATCGGCTGACGTGTGTACTGCTCATCCTCTTGAAGTAAGGATGAGTACAAATTTTCTAAAGAGCATTTTATTAAAAAAATTTTTAATAAAGAATAATTTTAAAATAAAAATGGAATAGTTATTCGTGAAATTAAGAATTTGTTTGGGGCAATTACCGTTGTTTGAAGAAGCAGAAGCTTAAAAACTAGCTATAACTTCTATAATTGTTAAATTCGAATCTGCCTGAGCGTTGGACCAATGAGAGATCATCGAAAGAGGGAGAGGGAGAGGGAGAGAGAGAGAGAGAGGAGGGCTTTACTTGGTCGGGGAAAAAATTGAGTATTTCTGGGCTCGTTGACTCATTTTATTTCATAAAATTAGATGTTACAAATGATGGTGCTCCAAAAAACTCCTTTTTTTACACCATGAGGCCCTAGTATCTAAAAAAGATAAGAGAAATAAAAGGTGCAAAAATTACATGTTTGACTATACTTTGAAATGACAAGCAAAATTTTAGTTTTTTTTTTTTTATTTCGATGTTGGATTGTCTCGAGATCGATGCATGCTTTCATGTCGATATTTTTTTTGCCTTTCTGATGACATTCAATACATAAGAAATTAAGTGACTTATATGTGAATTTCTTGAAGATCATGGTTGCTTTAGTGTGACTATCTAGTAGACCGAAGTAGAGAGGCTATCGACCGATTTAAATAAGGTGGTTGAGGGGAAGCAGAGCGCTTGGTTGGTCTACTAAAGTGAGGTGCCGACTACTTGAGATCCGTGCAAATTATTTTTTAGTACATGTATAAGCTTTTCTTATTTTTTTGTTTCTTGATAGTGATAACTATAATAAGTGCAAGGAAATTTATAAAGCAAGTCTTGAATACATAACTTGCTAATGATACTCCATGCTGGGCGTTTTTTGTTATTTGTTCTCGTATCTTTGTTATCATTTGTAAAAAAGGTTGGCCGTCAAAGGAAGTTGTATTTTTCCTTTCTAGTATTTTTCCTTTCAGAAGAAAGTTGTCTGGTTCCGATGGCTGGTGGGAGGAATAATCGGCTATCAGTGGAAGAGTAGGCCGTCGGATGAAAGGTTGGCCGTCAAAGGAACTGTCTAACCATTGCTCGTCCCATTGGGGAGTTTTGTATTTGCTCGCCCCGTAGGGTAGTCATGGTGATACTTGCCCTAGAGGAGACTCTTTTAGGTGCTCGCCCCAAAGGGGAGTCTTAGAGTTACATGCCCCGAAGAGGAGTCTTGGAGATGCTCGCCTCGAAGGGGAGTCTTAGAATTGCTTCCCTCAGAAGAGGGGTATTGGTGATGCTCGCCCCAGAGGAGAGCCTTAATGTTGCTAGGTCCAGAGGGGAGTCTTAGAGTTGCTCGCTCCGGAGAGGAGTCTTGGAGATGCTTGAATCGGAGGAGAGTCTTGCAGTTCTGCACCCGATCAAATCCTCTTGTCGCCTTTGTCGGTTGTTTTGTTAGCCTTTGAACGATCAGATGCTCTGGGCATCATTTTTGATTTTTTTTCATTATGTCTTTGACTAATCGAACACTCTTGGAGTTGTTTTCAATTTTTCTACCCAAGTTCGAGTTCATCGAGTGCTGGAAACAAATTAATTGAGATGTATGCACGTAAGTATACAAGTGTGTAAAAATTAACTGGTATATGAAAATATTTAAGAATTGAGTCTTATGTAAATCATCCATGCTTGTAAATGGTTGACCGTAGGTATATGCGTCAGGAGCAGCCGATCGATTGTTGTTTGTTGACAAAGTGATTCTCTTCAAGAGATGTTACATAGATATTAACAATCTTAAATGTTGGCCATAAAAAGGTCATACATAAATGTTACGATAAAGCCTTAACTGAAGAATAAAATAAAAGTCCCCAATGGATGCTAAGAATTAGTGGTGGTTGGTTATAAGTAAATGAACTCTTCAATCCATAAATCCATGCAATTCTTACTTATAATGTATCTCACAATTGTAAACACGAAAAAGAGAGAGACGTGAAGATAGCGAGAGTTTTTTGCAATATATTTTCCACACAAAGTGAATGATAACATGATGTTTGCTAACCATAAACCTAATGGAAAACAATGGGGATAACCTTATTGAATGAGTCGAACCCTACTCTTCTACTGTGGTTACAACAAATAGAATTTAAAGGCCTATTTAATTGACTTCATGGTCGCCTTCAATGTTATTTTTTTATTTGTGACTGTTATAATTCATCAAAATATAAAATATATATAGACACTTAGAATCACCTGATAAATCAATTATAAATGAATTGAATTGTCTTCTTTTGCTCTATCCCCATTACCAAATCTTAGTTAGTTTACAAGTTCTAATGTTGTTGTCATAGGCTTTGTCAAATTTAATTAAGTAGTAGTTTTTTGAATTTCTGGATTGAGTGTTGTGCATGTACATAAGATTTTCGTATTTCTTCCCCCATGGGTTCGAGGTGGAGCAGAGTGGTCAACCTGAGCAATGGGTGGCTGAAGAAAGAGAGGAGACAGTAACGGAAAGAGCCATGCAATCGAGATGGTGGCCTAGGTAGATAGATGCGAAGCAGCAGATTATGAGGATTCCAGAGGAAACAATCTTCTATTTGAGGAGGAGAATGCCGTTAAGGCGCTTTGCTTGAGATTGTCGGCAGTAAGGGAGTTAATGAGGGCAATAGACATGAAATTGGGCTATTAACAATTATATATTACTGACAAGCATTTTTTCTACATCGAATAATCCGTAGTTTGACTATCAGTAATCATATTTCCTACGGTTTTAATATTATTATCGACGATATTTGACCATTGCTAATAAGCCAATTTCTAGTAATGGACCCTCCTTATAGCCAGGTTAGAAATGTAAATATCCTTCATTGCATTCCTTCTCCTATAGATAGAGATGTATTTCGTGTAATAAGATATTTTGGCTCTTCCCCATCTTTATATACGAAAAATATTAGTGTTGTTGAGTTTGCCTTATTGAAACATTTGTATTGTTTTTAAACTTATTGAAATTGAAGTTCCAATTTTCTTTTATTTAATTTTAATAATTTTTTTGTTCACATATTATATGGTCTTTGATTATTGAATTCTTTGATGAAGTACTAATTTATAAAATAATTGTCATTATTTTTGCCACATATTATTACATTATTTGAGTAATAAAATTTTCTTATATCTATTATATCATTTACATAAAACTTGTTTTCTTAAAATTTGAACCTTTAAACCTTTTTTATAATTCAACATTTAATCCAATTTTAAGAACTGATCTAAATGTTCTCATAATATCTTTTTTAAGTTATTAGAGTCAACATACTCAACACCCCCATCTCCTTCCTCTCCCCTTCCCCATTTCAAACAACCCCAAACCATCCACCTACATCTCATGCTCCATATTTAATTCCACCTCGCTCAACTCTACCATACCATCCCCTCCTCCAACCTCTTCTCAGCAATGACCACCACCACCGCCAACAACGCTGCTGGCACTGCGACATCAGCAATTATTGACGGCCACCACTACTCCATCGACCCCGAACTCATCGAACAAAGACGAAGTCCCGCCACCATACCATCCAAACCAACCCGAAGCCCCGCCACTCCGCCACCGCCACCTCGGTCCCCCACCGCACTGCCGACCACAAAAATGCTGGTCATGGACAAGACTCTCTCCACCGCCGCCAACCTCTCGAAGCTTCTCCCGACCGGCACCTTTCTCATCTTCCAAGCTCTGTCCCCTTCTTTCTCCAACAAAGGCCATTGCTACATCTCCAATCAATGCCTCACCTCTGCCCTCATCTTCGTCTGCGTCCTCTCCTGCGTCTTCTTCACCTTCACCGACAGTCTGGTCGGCCGCGACGGGCGACTTTACTATGGTGTGGCGACATCGGAGGGTCTTTACGTGCTGAATTTCGATGGAGGGGAGGAGGAAAAAGGGAAGATTTTTAAGGAGGAGGAGTTGCGGCGGCGACGGAGGAGGTGGGTGGATTGGGTGCATGCTGGGCTTGGAGTGCTGGTGTTTCTGGCTCTTGCAATGAGCGACGCGGATATACAGAGCTGTTTCTTACAGGAAGCAGGGCAGGATGCAAAGGAGCTGTTGGTGAATCTGCCGCTTGGTGCGGGGGTTTTGGCTGGCTTGGTTTTCATGGTGTTTCCGACTACCAGGAAGGGGATCGGGTATTCTGATGTGGAAACACATTCTTAAATGAATATGAATATAAACTTTGAAATTTAATTTTGATAAATTAATTTTAATTATATTTTAGGAGTTTGCATACTTGCCGCTCATATTCGGAAAAATATTACATCATGACCTCTAACGTAGAACTATGTTTGAATTGAAATATTCGGCTGTGTTACAAGAATATTTCATTTGTTATTTATAAAAAATGAGGTGTTATTCGAGTATTACATGATGTTATTCAATTATTTTGCGGTGTTATTGAAATATTCTATCGCGTTACTTGATTTGAGGCTGAAGTGTTATTGAAATATTCTCTCGCATTACTTGATTTGGGATTGTGTTATTCCAATAAAATAGTGTAAATTGAAATAACACGGGGAATATGTCGAATAACATATCCCCAAATCAAGTAACACAATGAAATATTCCAATAACACCGCAGAATAATCGAATAACACCATATAATACTCGAATAACACATCATTTTTACAAATAACGCAGATGAAATATTCCCGTAACACAACTTAATATTCCAATCCGAACGTAGCTCTACGTTATGAGTCATGCTGTAATATTTTTCTCTCATATCCTGGGAAATTATATAGCGAACACTTAACTTTTACTTTTTATATTTATACCTCCTAAAATTTTTTCACTACATTCACTTTCAAGAATTGAAATACATGTTTTCATGCGTGTGTCAGTGTCTATATATATATATATATATATATATATATATATATATATTAAAATTTTGGTGTTGAAGTGTGAAACAAAATAAAATAAAATAAAAAAGGTAGCCAACTTGGCTTGAAATCATGGTTCATTTGGTTGCTTGGGGTTTAAGAAGATCTTTTAAAAATTAATGATGTTGACTTTGCATAATATAATTTGTAAAAACTTTAATTTCAGAAATTGCAAATTTGGTCATTTTTCCCATAAAATGATTATTTTAATTTCACTCAGTATGAACTAAATAAAAC
Organism: Phalaenopsis aphrodite; assembly: GCA_003013225.1. Taxonomy (NCBI): domain Eukaryota; kingdom Viridiplantae; phylum Streptophyta; class Magnoliopsida; order Asparagales; family Orchidaceae; genus Phalaenopsis; species Phalaenopsis aphrodite. The sequence goes on along the minus strand of NEWO01000345.1, from coordinate 671,346 downwards.
AATATATAATTTTCTATTTAAAAAAATTATCATCCATTTACGCTCATTTTCTTGACACAATAAAATTAATATTTAAATTAAAAAGGAGATTGCAAAGGCTCAATATTTAAGAAATGCATGCTTTCTCACACCACTCATAAAACTACGCGACTATTAATTGTGTGGTATGTATATCAATGCCCCTTAGTAAACCATTTATTGCTCTATTTGACAAGTCCATAGTAGACTTTTAAGGTCCGAAGATTATCATTTGCATGGTCTCAAGAATATATTAAACGTCTGTTTGGAGCAGCTGCAGCTTATTAAATAATCTGATGATAAACTGATTAAAAATAAGTTGTTGATAAGCTAGGTGCGGTGGTTATTATAAATTTTTATTTTTTGAAAAAGTCAGACCGCTGCCAATAAGTTGCCACCGCACCTTGATAGATGCAGTGTGAAAACATTATTTTCTGCTTTTTGAACGCATAAGCTGTCAAAACGCAGTTTACCCAAACAAGTCAGATGCATTTTCAAAACGCACCGCACCAAATAAGCTGCCCCAAACGGGCCCTAAAGTGTCATAAAAGATAAAAAGTTTTGGTGAGTAAATAAAGCCATTTTTAAGAGAAAATATTAAGTGTGATTGTCAGTAGTTGCGAACAAGTGATGGGACTCGACTATGCCACTGTACATCATGTTGGCCAAATCCAAGCGATTGTCACATGTGCACAGAGATTTTCTGAAATATCAGTTTTGCCCCTCTCCAAAATAATTTTTACCCTTCGTTCTCCTAGGGTCTAAGAGAGTATCGTGCACCCCTAAAAAAAGATTGGTTCTGCCTTTGATTAGACAAGCAACGTGACAATAACTACCATTATGTAACAACTCTATTAATTCATCTAAAAAATGAATTATTAAATTCTAGTATTTAGACCTGTTCTCATCAAAATTTGATGAAGTCACAAAAAAAAAATTAAAACTTACTGAAATTTTCCTGATTTAAGTTTAATCAGAATAAATGTTAAAGTCAATGAGCTACTTCACGATGAGGAAAAAATATAACATCAGGACTTCACACGTAGCAGAGTCCAATGAAATTACGTCGTGGAGGTGATCGGCCCAGTAACACAAAAGAATATTCTTCTCGTGTTGTTCAAGTGTTATTATGTGTTATTCATGTGTTATTGTATGTTATTCAGGTGTTGTTGTGTTATGAGAATATTCTCGGTGTTATAATAACACAACAACACATCAATAATTCTTGAAATAATACACAATAACATCTGAATACCACACAATAAAGCTTGAATAACACGAGAAAAATATTCTCTTGTGTTACCGGCCCGATCACCTCCATGACGTAATTTCATTAGACTCCGCACGTAGCTCTACGTGCGGAGTCCCGATGTAATATTTTTTCCACGAGAAATGAGTGTCGCAGACAAATAATTAAATAAAATTTATTATATGCTCGTATTTAAATAATTTTAATAGCTTTGAGAAACAAAATAAAAATAAAAAAAATGGATTAGAATATTCTAGGCCAATTTTTCTATATTAATTATCATTAACATATTAAAAGCTATATAATTTTATTGATCATTAAGTATAAATATAAAGTTTACTTTATAATTTTTAACAATAGCATTTTAATTTAATTTGTCTATAATTTTTCATAATAATTAATTCTTTGATTTTGGCTCTAGATCTAATCACTTCCAATATCATTTTCTTCTTCCCATTTAAGTATTTAGTCTAACACTAAGAAACTTGTAGCTCAAAATTTGCATTAAATTTTAGATGCCTCTTTTGTAGCATGTAAAAACTATAGGAGATAGATGCATATAATTAGATAATATTTAAATTCATTATTTAATACAAATATCTTTCCCTTACTAGATCAATGCATAGCAATGAGAATATCAACTCCTAGTGCATTTTTAGTCCTAGACCCCCCATAATATTCACTAAGGTAAAAGAATGTGATGCAAAGGGAAGTCATAAAACTATATGGATGACATATATCAAAGGTGATTATGATCTCTTTTAGACACAAGTTATGTAGGTTCATGTACAAAGTGAAAGCTCAAGTAACATGTCCTCCTAAAGTGTGTGTGGTTTATGGCCATAATCTCAACTTATCTTCAATAGGGGTAAAATAAGTATTGGAGGAATTAAGATTTAAAGTGAGAGATGGGATGATGATTGTGTGTGTGTGGGCACGTGCATGCACTTGTGTGCGTGCCTGCCTATGTCCTTAATTTTAAGGAAGCAACGCAATGTACTTTATGTGAATATAATAAAATTAAATAAATGAAGCTTCCAAATTATGTATTGTCATAAGAGAGGCCATGATTTGGTTAGACAAATTGAATGGATGTTGA
>NEWO01000345.1:648034-668416 GCA_003013225.1 Phalaenopsis aphrodite | reverse complement strand
GATTGCATGCATTTCAACAAACACCTATATGGACACAATTGACATTCTCAATCTCAATCTCAATCTCATGCTTAAAGCAGTATTGAAGGGGTCTTTTGGGACCATTTTTATTTTATTTTGTTCATATTTAGATTTGTAGCCAAACATGTCTGGTTATTTGATTAAAACATGTTGGACATGTCTGCGATCTTTTTTTATTGCTTTATTTTAAATAATTTTATTTAGTGTCAATTTTTGCATGCTTATATTTTTTTATTATAAATTAGCTTATTTTTAAATACGCTCTTAAACATATAAAGGTTGTTTTATTTTTATTTTTATTTAAATACAATAAAACAAGTTATCTCATATCAAATATATTCTGTTCAAACCAAAACATATAAATAAAATAACAAGTAAAAATTCAAATCACAAATTATTTTTAGAAATAAAAGATAAAAATATATAAATAAATATTAAATAAATAAGTTTTAAAATTAAAAGGAAAAAAATAAAATATATATTAAACAAGGCCTACGTGTTTGTTAGCCAACTCATTAGCTATCAAAATAATCTATAACATAATGATGCATCCATCAAAGTTACTTACTATCATAAATAGCACAATCTCACATGCACACTATCAAGTCATTCTTTCATTTCCAATCTTGTTTTGGAAAATTTGATTTGAAAGAAATAGCGTAGAAACAAACGCATGACCAAAACACATAATGAACCCTATAGAAAAAGCAATTATAATTGATAGAATTATCGATAACTTTCGTGATGTCGAAAATATCATGGTGGTTTTTGACGGCACAACGGTATACTAGCTGAATATTTTGCAACAGTTGATTACAGACTATGTCGTTGGTTTTCTATAGTAAAAATATGTTGACGAGTTTTATGGAGTGATCGGCGTTATATACCGTCAGTTCCGCATTGAATATTAAGTGACGATATTGATCGGTTTTGATGTTATAAATCAATAGCTATTAAATCGTTTATAAGTCGTCGGTAAATAGCCCAAAAAATACTTCCTGCCCAAACCCACATCTCGTCTTATTATCATCCCCCCGCTCGCTGTTTCACCCGAACCCTTTCCTCCTTCCTCCCTCCCTGAAACCTTTGCACTTCCTCTCACTCCCTCGATTTCGTCCATGTCCATTGCCATCATGTCTATAGACGCTATTGAAGCTAATGGATTATGGTGGGCACGCAACCATGGGATCGCGACTTGCAGAGACCTAAACTCCCTTCTTTCTCCTGTTCAACTCCTACCCGAAACCATTGAGTAAGGTAACTCCACGTCTTCATTTTTGCGTGAAACATCCGTTCAATAAGATTTAGCTGGTTAAATCCCAATCTATCAAATCGGAGGCTTTATTTTGACCAAAATGACCGTCTAGCAAGATTTAAGTTAAATCTAGTCTAAGTCGTGTTTTAAGGGCGTGTTTGCCTACAAGAAGGATTTAACATTAGCATGATTTAGTAAATCCGGATTTATTAAATTAAGGCCTTAAATCATGGTTTTCCTAAATATGGTTTTTAATGCTTAAATCAGTGAAATACAAATTAATCAAATTTGAGTCTGAAAAGATTTTGGTCAAATCCAAATTTATCAAATCCGAAGCTTTAGTTTGACCAAAATGATCATCTAACAGGATTTAAGTAGTGTAAGTATGATTTAGTAAATCCAGATTTATTAAATCCACCCCGTTCCTGGATCTACTAAATTCGGCCTAAACTAATAAAATATGGATTAATCAAATCAGAGTTGTAGTTTGACCAAAATGACCGTCAAGCAAGATTTATGTTAAATTCTGCTTAAATCTTCGTCAAATGGTTGTTAAGGCTACATGAAGGATTTAACATTAGTAGAGTTTAGTAAATCTAGATGTATTAAATCCACCACACTGTTGGATTTACTAAATTTGGATTTAACATAAATCAAAGACAAAATTCAAATATTAAATTTTGTATATTCATAGGATTTACACGTATTTTTTGTCGTTCGACAGACATAAATCATGAATAATCTGTTTAACATCAGCTACCAAAAAGCCACTTATTCTTGTCTCATCAGGGATTTACTAAATCTGATGATTCAGATGATTTAACAAACCCTGGATTTATCGATAGTCAGCATCATTCTGAGATTTACAAAAAAGCTCAAGCTTTACAGATAAATTTTTCTTTATTTGGCAAAATTTAGCTTAATTCTTGTGCAAATCATGTTTAAAATTAGCTCCTAAATAGCACCTAGGAGTTAGATTAACAGATTGTTTGGTTGCAAGTTGGATTTAGTTTGAATAGAATTTAATAAATTATGCAAATCCAGATTTATCAAATTCTGGGATTGTTAAATCCTGATAACTGTTTGGTATGTTAGTAAATATTTTCGGTGGTACGTAGAAATTAGGTGGTACATAGGTTAAGGCTATGAATTTAGCTCTAACAAAGTTAATCACTCGGAAATGGATTCGAAGTTTAGCTCGTACGAGAAACTCGGATCGAAATAAACACATTGATCTATGTGCCAAAATTTTGGATTGATATTTTTTCGAGCCTACATCAGCTCGGCTCGAAGTTGAATTGTTTAATACCCTAGTGATCTTAGTTATATCAAAGATCATTAATCAATCAAATATTAATTCAATAAATATTAGTACATAATCAAATATGAATTAATCGATCTATTTGCATGCTATTGTACCTACACCATTAATTGGTCTCTTGACCCCTGACAAATGCTTCGACGCTCAGTTGGCATGCTCAATTGCACAATCAAAGTAGTATCAGATTTTTTGGGTTTGATATGTCGATCCCATAGAAAACGGGGTATCAAATTTAGAAAAAGGTTTTAGCCTACTTAATTCATCATTAGTTTGAACTTAAAGTATTTAAAATGTGTCAACAGTTCCTACCACAATGTAAATGAGTTTATAGTTTACTCCTACAGAAATTCTAATTATCCTAGTTGAATTGGTGAAAAATAGGTTATAAGGCTACCTTCCCTTGCAGTGATAGTAGTGACTGTAGAAAATGTAAATTGAAATGTGTTTAGTGATAAATAAGAACAATTCTCTTCTTTACCCTCTTCCAAGTTCATAAAGAAGTTTGGTTAAAACGGTCTTAATTCTTTAAGCCCCACTTTGAACCTATCAACGATTATTTCCTTAAGGTTTACATCTCCCTATAGTGTACTTTTGCTCCATACCCTATGTTCAAATTGATCTTCCTAGTTGTTCATGTTATAGCTCTCCCGAGTTATTATGGACAAATCATTTGGTCAGAATGATAAGTAAATGAAATGTAGAAGTAAAATCATTACATTAAAAGATTAAAGAAGATTTAAAACCATTTTCACATTCCTACACATCACACTACATCACCACAAGGAAAATATAGAGGAAATTTCTCAGAAAACATAGAGAAATCACCACAAAACTTCATTGAAATCAAGAGAATCCACATATCAATGTGTTTAAGGAAAATACAATACTTTAAACACAAGAATTTTTATCTCTCTTCCTCAAAAAAGCCTTGAGAATGCTCTGCCAAAGCCCTTGCTACTCTCCTCACTTTAACACTCAGATCATCACTAATTCCCTACTCTAGACTTGCTCTTGCTATCGTAGGGCAAGCCTTCTTCTCTAAAGATAACTCTTCTAAGATCAGTAGCACTTCCCAATCCTTCTCCCCTTCAAAATACTTTTTGTCTTCCTTTAAATAGCATAAAAAAATACTATGTTCAAATTGTCTCTGGTCTACCCAAACGATGTTTTGAACAAGTGGGTCGAACTGATGTAATTGCCCCAGGCAGTTTCTGGGGTCTAGGCGTCAATCTGTCGGGAACAAGAATTTAGCATGGGTGCATGGGCGCCCAACTAGTCTGGCGCCAAGGCCCTAGCTTTCACATCTAGGGCCTTGGTTAAGCGTTAGCCTCTCAGTTTGCATGAGTCGGGACTGACACCTGGGCGCCCCAGAAGTCTGACACTAAGGCCCCAACCCACTATATTGTTTTTTGGTTCAGTTCCTCTTCTTTTCGCTCCATGTCTCTTTCAATTTACTCTGCTCCTAATATCTATTATACCTGCAAGAAAAACATAAAAATACTTTCTTTAAAATGTAATTTCATCCATAAATATGTGCAAAAGTTAAAAGAATTCATGTAATCTTTTCACATATCAAAATCCCTCGAACATAAAAGCTTACTTGTCATCAAGTAACACTAGAATATTAATATCAAATTAATTTAATTTGAGGGAACAAGTTTCATTAAAAGGATCAACAACTTTTCCTTAGAAAATTCATAGTGTATCCTTAGGTTAGCTCCAGTAAATAAACTTAGTCCTATAGTAAAAGAAACCTTTCATTCAACCAAGAAAACATGAATTCCCATTTATTTCAAAAAGCAATTAATACTTGTTAATTATGGTACCTTAGATGATAGAAAAATAGTATTCCTACAAGTAGGTGTGTTAGTACCAGTCCAGGAAGGTAGGCTGCTATAAGAGAAGATTTTATTCTTGTTCCAAAAACAGTATTCCTACTAGTTGCGACTACTTCCGTTGGGATGATGACACTGACAAAGAACTTCGAGACCGTGATCATTGAGGAAAGATGCAATGATCAGGATTTCAAGGCGGTCATCATTCTAGGTTTGTTGATTACTGTTGTTATCATCATTATTGTAGTCAATTGCTTCAAATAACTAATTATTTTTTTATGTATTAGAGTATTTTGGGCTGAACAATTAGTTTTTTTGGCAGTACAACATCTTTCTATTATTTAGTTCTAAATATTCTGAAAACTACACTTATTTCAATACATTATATATATAAGGAAAAAACAATCTTTCTTATCAGAAACAACATAACACAGCTAATCCACCAAACAAACACCTGCTTCTCCATCAGCAACTTTCTGATAGCTTATGATATCCACTTATCCATGAGGAACTATTTTTGCAGCACCTTCTTGAAGAAGCAGCAGCCGCCCCAAACACACCTTGAATTAATGACTTGAATCCCATATGATCTTGTAGAAAATTGCTTCAAATAATGTTTAAAAAGTAAGTGAATTTTAAGGATATTTTAACTTTGTTATTTTAAATTTTTATTTTTTATACCAAGTTCGATTGACTTGTTAAGACTGGGCAGGCTCGGCTTGATAGGATTTGTTTATATTTTTAAGCGAGTTGGTCGTTTAAAGCTTACAAGTAAGAAGAAAATAATGTTTAAGCTAAGCTTAAACTATGACTCAAAACAAACATAAATTTAAATAAATTGAGCTTGAACATATTTTTAATAAGAGAAATTTACATATCTTCCACACAGTTCCTATGCATTTGCATATCTAAAACCTAACGTTTGATATTTAAATTTATAGTGCTTTAATGTCAAAAAGTTTTGCATGAAATTGTGTTTTTCACTTTTAAGTAGTTGTGGATGTAAGTATGAAAGTTTGGTGTTAGATACGCAAATACAGTAGAATTTGTTAGCGCTGGAGCCCGGTTTGGACCACTTCGCTCTCCCGATTGCGAAGATCGCGATCCCGTCTCTGCCTCTTCCCGCACGTGCGAAGTCGTCTGATAGCGAAAGGTCGCGCCGCTCTGTCACAATGCTGATTCGATCTGCGGTTTCCCTAACCGCTCCCGCCTTCCTCTTTCGTGAAGCGAGACATCCCTTCGCTCCCTTCTCTTCGTGATAAAAAGAGCCGCTCTTCTTCAGATTTTGTAGTTAATGAGAAGTCACGGTTTTTTAGTACTTCGTCGGTTTCCTCGAGGCAGAGGAAGAGAAGTGAAAGGAGAAGCAGTTCCTTGTGGCCGAAGGAAGAAGAAGAAGATTATTCTCTCTAAACTTCTTCTTGATGGCTTGTGACAGAAGAGAAATTGAGTTTATTTCTCTTGTACATGTTTCTTCTTCGGTGTATCTCGGTGTAGAGAAAGAAGAACAGAGAGAACAACGAAGAGTGAGATTCTTCTTGTAAGTCGAGGTGATCGACTTGTGTAAATTCCTCAAGTAGTAAAATCCTCTGCAACTCTGTGGACGTATGCAATTTGCCGAACCACGTAAATCTGTGTTATTGTTTTCTGGTGTGAATTTCTCGTTCTATTTTTCGCTTCAAAGATCGTTCTTCTATTTTTATTCTACATACCACAACTAATTAATATAGATCTCGCAACAACAACAAAATTATGATATATGCAGATGCCCATTTTCTTGAATACGCTCCAGCTGCAGTCCTATGCAAGAAGCTCTTCATGGTATGGCATCATTTTCATACACTCCGAATACTTCATTCGTCGTATGTACAGATTTGGGTATTTAAAATATATTCAGGATGTATTTAAAGTATATCTCATACACCCAATCCATTCCAGCATTATCCACCGTTAATTCGGTCTGACTCAGTTGTAGCTTGCGGCTTCCTCGATCCCCTACAATTTTTTGGCTTAGGAATTACTTAAATGTTTCAAATCCCAATGCTCCTTGCTGACTGACTTGCACATTTTTTCATTTACAAAGCTCCTAGCTGACTCTGAAATATATATATATATATATATATAGTGATCACTTTTGACCAAGAACACATGCAACAACTAAATATTAATGTACATCCTCCAGAAAGACTTATATCGTAGAGAAAATATTATGTGTGATCATTCATGCATGTGGATTAGGGGCGTACATCCAACTATGCCTCGTCCGCATGTATAAATTATCTGCATGTAATATTTTTCTAATAATTTGAGTAATACTACTCTCCTAAAATAGAATATCAATAAATATAAAAGAGAAATATGCATACATATCACATAATTCTTATGTATTTACCTATCTAACACTTGAACATTCATATTTACATCCATAACAGTCAAATCCTTAACATCACATTACAAAATCACTACTATTTTCTTTTTAAAAGTTAAATACAATTTTTTTATGCATAAATTTATAGCACCAATGTGTTAAAAGTGTAAATATCAAACTTTGGGCATTAGATCTGTAAATAAATGATAATTGTGTGATTTTATGTAAGTTTCCCAAGTTAATATAAGAAGAAATTAGAGTATATAATGTGTTTTTTCATGTGTTAATTTGGCGATTATTCATACATTGGTCAAAATTATTCATTCAACTTTATGATACTAATTAAGTTGAGAAGTGGTTATGCTAAAAACTTCCCAATATGGGATAATTTGGGGTGAATTGGTGCATCAAAAAGGAATTATGGACGGTTGAGTTTATAGAATCATTGCAAAAAAAATGATTTAAAAGAAAGAGAAACTCCATTTCAAACATGTAGCACATCAGCTGGAAATAAAGCAAAGAATTCTAAGATGTTGAATTCATGTGATTAGCATAGCAAACTATAATCAAATTGATTTTGTTTTTCTAAGTTTTATTTCAGATTACTTTGCTTGCAAAATCAACAAAATATTGGTAATAAGTAAGCAATATTTTGTGTTTGTAACTTACCCACACTTACTTGCTTCTAGTATAAATTTTGAAAAAAGTATGTACCAAAGGGATAAAATAAATGGGAGGAACCAAGGCATGTTCAGGCCAATAGAGGCCGATGCTCCCAATGCTTCCACCTTGAATCCGCACATGGCACCTGAAGCAGTGACCGAGTAATGGAGGATTTTTTTTTCTCCCAGTTGCTTGTTGCAGCATAACCATGCTAATCTTCATTGATCTCATCAAAATTTACACTTTACTTTAATTCTCATCGTTCTAAGAATTAATAAAAGAAAGAGCAGTCAAAATCATTTTTTTAAATTTATTTATAAATTGAAAAAAAGAAAGATGTACATGTCTAAAATCTAAATTTCAATTATATTATCATTCAAATGAAAATGAAAATGTGTGCTTCACTCCTCACAAGTTAAAAAAGTGTTTTTTTCATGTAATGTGAAAGACTTGGGTAACATAAAGGTAAAGTTTTGGTGTTCGAGATATAAATGCCTAGAAGTTAGGAGGTATGTATGTAAAAATACCCCCTTGAATAAAAACTAAAGAGAAATGATAGAACACATCGTAGTCAAATTACTTTTTTACACTTGATCTAATGCCTCATAATATTTGGTTTTTATCCTTCGTCTTCATGTTCTTTCCAACCAATATGCATAAATATTTAAGCCCATGACAACTGGTACCTAATTTTTTAGCAAATAGGCTCGGCATATAGTTAGCAACTCTGATCTAAAACTATATCCAGAACCTTGCTCCTAAAAACAAAGTGGTCATTTGAATACATGCCTCCTAAGTCTTATGTATTTACATATCTAACACCTAAACTTTATTTTCTTACATTTATAACCGCCAAATCATTCACATCACATCAAAAATATCATCATTTTTCTTTGAAAATAAAAATAACATCATTTTATCTTGTAAAAATTGACATTTTTCATGTAAAAATAGAAGTTAAGGTGTTAGAAATTCAAATACATAAGAATTGAGTGGTGTGTATGTAAATCTTACACCAAATAAAAATAGCAGTATGTAGTTACATATAGACTATCAGATCTATATTTAGCAAGTGAAGAGAAAAATGGGGGAAAAAAAAAGGATAAATTGAAAGAGCAGAACTTATGAATTAACTTTCCAAATTCCTTTGGAAGAAACACCGTCTATTTTTACTAATCTTTTCTGAGATTTTTGTGTTCTGTGAGTTTTTTCAACATTACCGTTAATTGCAATATCAACCTTTACAATATGATGATCTGAAGTCCCTTTTGATGAGATGACCCGATAAGAACCTGGAAGAAATTTATAGGGCGAACCAGGTGATGCCAGTATGTAATCAACTCTTGTGCCATACTTGCAAGTCCCCTGCACATCTGCAACGGATCAAAGCCGTTGGATAAGTTTTGAGAATCGTGCAAATATGATTAAACAAAAAAATCATTTTTTTTATATTATAACAAGACTCAAAAACAAAAGAGAATAAAAATAGCAAAAAAAAAGAAAAAAAAAAAAAAAAAGCTTTGAACTTCCATCAATAATGACAGTCATGTGATCTTTGGTTTTGGAGATACCTTTTTATTCGAGAAAATATAATCATGATATTTAAATTGAATAATTGAATCAGAATCTTTACCATATTTTCATTTTTCTGCTTCCTCAACAACTACTCATCACGTTTCTAACGCCATGATTTCTTTTACATTTTCTTTTTTAGAAATTTACATGCATACCACTTCTTTTTTGGATTTAAGCTACCTTTTAGTTGTGATGATGGGAGAAAATATCCCTAGTCAAAATGAACGGTGGTGATTATTTCTTCTTCTTTTTTTTTTTTTATTTGCTGCTCTTTTCTTTGATGAAAAGTTTAAATTTTGGGGTGTATGGTCATAAGTAAGAGGCGCTTGCAAACAGCCAAATTTGATGATATGTAGATTAGTAAAAAAGTTTCCCATGATGATATTGTGATTAAAACTTGACCTCAATAATTTTAAATTTTTTGAGTTTTTTTTTAAGAGAGTAATATAAATATTGATTGATTATGCATACGCAAAACTTATCTCAATTCAAACTTAAAAATTTTAAAATTCATCAAAATCAAATTTTGATCAAGATAATTTGAACTAACAAGTCTTCTTTAAATTTGGCTTTTGTAAGTGTAATCATACTGTATAGTCTACATTGACCTTGAGGTTCATATTAGAAATGAATGAGAAAATTAGATTGGAATATTTTGATTCAGAGTTGCCAAGATGGGAGTAATGATCTTCAGATTTGGTTTGAGATAATGCAAAACTAATTAATCATATATTGCATTAAGTTCTCATCAAAACTTCCTCAAATTTCAAAAGAAAGTGATGTGGAAGAACTAATTTGTTAAAAAAGAGGTATATAATTAAGAAAAAGGTTCTACCTTGCCCTTTAGCAACCACAACAACAGCTTCGCATTCCCCTGCAAAATTCTTGGAATCAACGTAATTCTTTCCCTTGAGAAACCTCATCACCTCAGCCTTTGGCCTCGGCTTCCCATTCTCTTCATGGTACTGCAACAAACAGTAATGGTGAGCTTAATTTCTTCCCGAATGGAACTGTAGCTTACAGTTCACGAAAGTAAAAGCATTCACAACCTTGATAATATCATTCCACCTCTCTTCAGAGTAGTCTGTTTCATCAAGAGTATTCAGCCCTCCCGCCAATATGTAAGGCCCGTCATTCGATCGAAGCATTGCCCTAATCTGTTTCATCCTCCATTCTTCGTCGAGATGATCCAGATGTGTGCAATGCAGATTAACTTCTCCTGCTCTCGGCACTTCGATGGTTGCCTTCAACACATTCCTGCGTCAAAATTTACCAAGCTGGTTTATAAAACAAACCTATGACCTATGAACCATGAATTCATCAAGTTGGGAGAAGGTAATCACCGGAAATCGGCGTCGTCGCAGATTTTCTGAACTCTGCATTGCTTTATAGGCCATTTGGAGAGAATCGCATTCCCAAACTCTGGAGCCCAGCTCTCTGCGAACACATACTTCATGCCCAACCCATCAGCTAGATCTGAGAGGGGTTTCATCCCCTTCTCCTCCTCGGCCTTCACGTTCTGCAGAGCAAACACGTCGGCATCAACCTCCATCAGCACATCAAGAAAACTCGTGTCAGTTTTTCTCATTCGATCGACGAAGCTCAAGTTGTTCTGATGAAACATTGGAGCCTTGCCTTTTTGGAGTAATTTATCAGCAGAGGCAAGCTGCTTGCTTCTCTCGATGGAGATTTGGTCTTCGGGGAGATTGATGGAAACTCTCCTCTTTGAATTGGAGATCGTCTGCTGCCGTTTGAGTATGCCCTTGGGCCTGTCGTTTAGGGATTTACCGACGATGTTGAGATTGGTTGCAGTAGGGTTTTCGGGGTTGGGCGTTGGGGCGGCCATGGAGAACATGGCGACGTTGAAAGTTGCGATGCGGATCAGCTGAGGTGGCGGATCGTGGGTGGTTTCGACGGGTGGAAATTGGCGAATGACGACCGGAGATTTACTTCGACGGCGGAAGGGTCGTCGAAGGAGGGAGCAGAGCCGGCGGAGAGTGAACATGGTGTTGGCGCCACAGCTGCAGGATGTAGTTGCAGGAGGTTTAGCCGATGGTGAGAAGGAGAATAGACTTGCTATTTTCCTGGAGAAGCCATTGCTGCTTCTTCTACCCTTTAACGAAGTCTTGCTCCCTGGCATGGTCGAGGGAGGGAGGGGGAGAGAGAGAGAGAGAGGATTAGTTATGGTTTAGAGAAGAAGGATTAGTTGTGGTTTAGATTGGGATTAGTTATAAATAATGAAATTAATAGCTCATGAGAAACTGGCTTGGAAAATTTAGGACTTGTTTGAGGCAAGCTTATAAGTGCGGGGGCGACTAGAAAATACCGCGATACCATTTGAATCGTGTGTTTTGTCTGTTTATCCGTAAACATAATTTCATTTTTACACTAAATGTAGGCCGCGAGTCGAACCCCACGGTCGACCCGCGGGCGTGTTTCAGGATAAACAGACTTATCTTAAAACACATAAGTTGCCCCAAACACCCTTTTCGAAATTTGCCTCGAAGAATTTTAGAAGTATTTATTTTTAAAAATAAATACTAACTAGATTTTGTTAATTAAATATATACTCAATTCATTTTAAAAATAAATTTGATAATCACAAAACTTTTTTCTGATTAAAATTTAAATTAGAAATAATAGGAGGCCGACTTGTAGCAGTTGGATTGGAATAAAAGACCGGCAGAGAGGTTGCATAAAGGTATATTGTCAAATTTACTAGTGGATGAGAATTTCTTATATGCCTTTTTTTTGGGTTAAAAACTGTGAAATAAATTATATGAGTAACCCAATAAAAAGCTTGGAGTTACAAAACTATGTTGACGATGATATGTAGATTAAGGGTGTTACTCTTGAGAAACTGAAGTTATGCTCGACTTCAGATGATTTTCTAGCTTGAAAATAAGGAGCTTTGAGTTATAGAGATGGAGGATAACACATTTGAAGAAAATGACGACGCAGCTGGTGGTTTTTTAGTATTAATTATAAAATAATAAAACTTTAGTATAATTATCATATAAATATCATAAACATTTTATTTATTTTCAAAACGGTTGGTTGTTCGCGAACAACTCATGTTCAGCTCGTTAAATAGTTCATGTTCGGCTTATTCGTTAAGCTTAACGAGCCGAACACGAACAAATATTTAAGCTCCAAATATAAACGAGCCGAACACCAAAAAAATATTTGTTCTCTAGTGTTCGACTTGAATTAGTTCAAAAAGAAATAAATAAAATTACAAATAAAATGATAATATGTTCAATATTATGTGGTGTTATTGGTGTTATTCCGCAGAATAACATTGAGTAACATTGCGGAATAACATTGTGGTAATATTCGGGTGCTATTCACAGTGTCATTGGTGTTTTTCAGTGATGTAACACCGCAAAATAACACTGATAACACGAAGAACATTGCAAATAACACATTGGTAACGTTGCAGTGTTACTCGGTGTTAGTCCGCAGTTTAACATCGCGAAATAACACCCGATAACACGCCAATAAAGCCGTGAATAACACCCAAATAACACAACGGTGTTATTCCGCAGTATTATACTGCGATGTTATTCGATGTTATTTTGCGAAATATGTTCTACTGAATCTATTTCTAGCCAAACATGAGCCAAACACGAACAGAAATATGTTATTTGAGCTGAACATGAACACAATGTTTACAAGCCATTTCAAACACGAGCCGAGACATAGACCATCCAAAAACCTATTTACATTAATCTTAAATTACTATAAATGATGAATGGCATGGTTCACTGAACATTCCTCTTATTTTAAAATGTCATTAATGAGATCCATTAAGTTGTTAGAATAATTTTCACTATTACTACATTATTGAATTGTGATTTTTGCAACAGAATATTTTGTTGCCCAAAATGTCTACTCATGACTTTGTATAAAAACATCACATCAAAATGTAATTACAATTATGTTAAACTTGTGAAAGGGTACCCTATAAAGTTTTATTTTAGGGGCATTAATTACATACAAACCCCTCCATTCTTATGTACTCACATTTCTAACTCTTAACCTATACTTTTTACATTTACATCACTCAACATTTTCATATCATATTAAAAACTTCATAATTTTAACTATTAAAAGTGAAATACACCTTTGACGTGCATAAGGAAAGATATTGCATCAGTATTCCTGACATAGAGCTACGTTCGAATTGAAATATTTAGCTGTGTTACGGGAATATTTCATCAGTGTTATTTATTAAAATAATGTGTTATTCGAATATTATATAGTGTTCTTCGATTATTTTGCGGGGTTATTAGAATATTGTTCTGCGTTACTTGATTTGATGCTTTGTTATTTGACATATTCCTTGTGTTATTTCAATTTCCCCTATATTATTAGAAAAACACAGCCCTAAATCAAGTAATGCGAGGGAATATTCAAATAACACTTCAGCCCCAAATCAAGTAACGCGATGAAATAATCCAATAACACTACAAAATAATCGAATAACACCATATAATACTCGAATAACACATCATTTTAACAAATAACGCAGATGAAATATTCTCATAACACAACCGAATATTCCAATTCGAATATAGGTATACGTCAGGAGTATTGATGTAATATTTTCTCATTCATAAATATAAAAAAAAGTTAGGTTTCGTCATTTCAAAATAACTATTTTTGGAATATTCTTAATTTTTTTAAAATAATCTCCTCCGATAACTAATCTTTAAAAAAAAAATTATTTGACAAATAGAAAACCTCCAGCTATCATTAATCTAATGCCATTTTATTTTTATTCCACTCAAAAGTACTTCAAATTATTATGTCTGTCTCCCGAAAATGATCGCTATTGCTCTCATGATGATTTAGGATCTGTTTGGGGCAGCTTGTGAGTTTCAGGATAAGCAGCTTATCCTACATGCGGCCAGCAGGTCGACCCGTGGCCTGCGTTTAGTGTAAAAAACTCAAACGCAGCAGACAACATTTTAAAAAACGCGCAAACCAAACGGTCAGACCTTGATTTATCATAAACAAATAAGAAAAAATATAACAAAATCAATTTGTAAATATAATTTTATGAACAATACAAATCATGGCCTGCATGACAACTACCTTCCACACANAAAAAGCTTTGAACTTCCATCAATAATGACAGTCATGTGATCTTTGGTTTTGGAGATACCTTTTTATTCGAGAAAATATAATCATGATATTTAAATTGAATAATTGAATCAGAATCTTTACCATATTTTCATTTTTCTGCTTCCTCAACAACTACTCATCACGTTTCTAACGCCATGATTTCTTTTACATTTTCTTTTTTAGAAATTTACATGCATACCACTTCTTTTTTGGATTTAAGCTACCTTTTAGTTGTGATGATGAGGGAAAATATCCCTAGTCAAAATGAACGGTGGTGATTATTTCTTCTTTTTTTTTTTTTATTTGCTGCTCTTTTCTTTGATGAAAAGTTTAAATTTTGGGGTGTATGGTCATAAGTAAGAGGCGCTTGCAAACAGCCAAATTTGATGATATGTAAATTAGGAAAAATGTTTCCCATGATGATATTGTAATTAAAACTTGACCTCAATGAATTTAAATTTTTTGAGTTTTTTTTTAAGAGAGTAATATAAATATTGATTGATTATGCATACGCAAAACTTATCTCAATTCAAACTTAAAAATTTTAAAATTCATCAAAATCAAATTTTGATCAAGATATTTTGAACTAACAAGTCTTCTTTAAATTTGGCTTTTGTAAGTGTAATCATACTGTATAGTCTACATTGACCTTGAGGTTCATATTAGAAATGAATGAGAAAATTAGATTGGAATATTTTGATTCAGAGTTGCCAAGATGGGAGTAATGATCTTCAGATTTGGTTTGAGATAGTGCAAAACTAATTAATCATATATTGCATTAAGTTCTCCTCAAAACTTCCTCAAATTTCAAAAGAAAGTGATGTGGAAGAACTAATTTGTTAAAAAAGAGGTATATAATTAAGAAAAAGGTTCTACCTTGCCCTTTAGCAACCACAACAACAGCTTCGCATTCCCCTGCAAAATTCTTGGAATCAACGTAATTCTTTCCCTTGAGAAACCTCATCACCTCAGCCTTTGGCCTCGGCTTCCCATTCTCTTCATGGTACTGCAACAAACAGTAATGGTGAGCTTAATTTCTTCCCGAATGGAACTGTAGCTTAAAGTTCACGAAAGTAAAAGCATTCACAACCTTGATAATATCATTCCACCTCTCTTCAGAATAGTCTGTTTCATCAAGAGTATTCAGCCCTCCCGCCAATATGTAAGGCCCGTCATTCGATCGAAGCATTGCCCTAATCTGTTTCATCCTCCATTCTTCGTCGAGATGATCCAGATGTGTGCAATGCAGATTAACTTCTCCTGCTCTCGGCACTTCGATGGTTGCCTTCAACACATTCCTGCGTCAAAATTTACCAAGCTGGTTTATAAAACAAACCTATGACCTATGAACCATGAATTCATCAAGTTGGGAGAAGGTAATCACCGGAAATCGGCGTCGTCGCAGATTTTCTGAACTCTGCATTGCTTTATAGGCCATTTGGAGAGAATCGCATTCCCAAACTCTGGAGCCCAGCTCTCTGCGAACACATACTTCATGCCCAACCCATCAGCTAGATCTGAGAGGGGTTTCATCCCCTTCTCCTCCTCGGCCTTCACGTTCTGCAGAGCAAACACGTCGGCATCAACCTCCATCAGCACATCAAGAAAACTCGTGTCAGTTTTTCTCATTCGATCGACGAAGCTCAAGTTGTTCTGATGAAACATTGGAGCCTTGCCTTTTTGGAGTAATTTATCAGCAGAGGCAAGCTGCTTGCTTCTCTCGATGGAGATTTGGTCTTCGGGGAGATTGATGGAGACTCTCCTCTTTGAATTGGAGATCGTCTGCTGCCGTTTGAGTATGCCCTTGGGCCTGTCGTTTAGGGATTTACCGACGATGTTGAGATTGGTTGCAGTAGGGTTTTCGGGGTTGGGCGTTGGGGCGGCCATGGAGAACATGGCGACGTTGAAAGTTGCGATGCGGATCAGCTGAGGTGGCGGATCGTGGGTGGTTTCGACGGGTGGAAATTGGCTAATGACGACCGGAGATTTAGTTCGACGGCGGAAGGGTCGTCGGAGGAGGGAGCAGAGCCGGCGGAGAGTGAACATGGCGTTGGCGCCACAGCGGCAGGGTGTAGTTGCAGGAGGTTTAGCCGATGGTGAGAAGGAGAATAGACTTGCTATTTTCCTGGAGAAGCCATTGCTGCTTCTTCTACCCTTTAACGAAGTCTTGCTCCCTGGCATGGTCGAGGGAGGGAGGGGGAGGAGAGAGAGAGAGAGAGGATTAGTTATGGTTTAGAGAAGAAGGATTAGTTGTGGTTTAGATTGGGATTAGTTATAAATAATGAAATTAATAGCTCATGAGAAACTGGCTTGGAAAATTTAGGACTTGTTTGAGGCAAGCTTATAAGTGCGGTGGCGACTAAAAAATACCGCGATACCATTTGAATCGTGTGTTTTGTCTATTTATCTGAAAACATAATTTTATTTTTATACTAAATGTAGGCCGCGAGTCGAACCCCACGGTCGACCCGCAGGCCGTGTTTCAGGATAAACAGACTTATCTTAAAACGCATAAGTTGCCCCAAACACCCATTTCGAAATTTGCCTCGAAGAATTTTAGAAGTATTTATTTTTAAAAATAAATACTAACTAGATTTTGTTAATTAAATAAATACTAAATTCATTTTAAAAATAAATTTGATAATCACATAACTTTTTCTGATTAAAATTTAAATTAGAAATAATAGGAGGCCGACTTGTAGCAGTTGGATTGGAATAAAAGACCGGCAGAGAGGTTGCATAAAGGTATATTGTCAAATTTACTAGTGGATGAGAATTTCTTATATGCCTTTTTTTTGGGTTAAAAACTGTGAAATAAATTATATGAGTAACCCAATAAAAAATCTTGGAGTTATAAAACTATGTTAACGATGATATGTAGACTAAGAGTATTACTCTTGAGAAATTGAAGTTGTGCTCGACTTCAGTTGATTTTCTAGCGTGAAAATAATGAGCTTTGAGTTGTAGAGATGGATGATATCACATTTGAAGAAAAGGATGACACAGTTGGTGGTTTTTTAGTATTAATTATAAAATAATAAAACTTTAGCATAATTATCATATAAATATCATAAACATTTTATTTATTTTCAAAACGGTTGGTTGTTCGCGAACAACTCGTGTTCAGCTTGTTAAACAGTTCATGTTCAGCTTGTTCGTTAAGCTTAACGAGCCGAACACGAACAAATATTTAAGCTCCAAATATAAATGAGCCGAACGCCAAAAAAATATTTGTTCTCTAGTGTTCGACTTGAATTAGTTCAAAAAGAAATAAATAAAATTACAAATAAAATGATAATATGTTCAATATTATGTGGTGTTATTGGTGTTATTCCGCAGAATAACATTGAGTAACATTGCGGAATAACATTGTGGTAATATTCGGGTGCTATTCACAGTGTCATTGGTGTTTTTCAGTGATGTAACACCGCAAAATAACACTGATAACACGAAGAACATTGCAAATAACACATTGGTAACGTTGCAGTGTTACTCGGTGTTAGTCCGCAGTTTAACATCGCGAAATAACACCCGATAACACGCCAATAAAGCCGTGAATAACACCCAAATAACACAACGGTGTTATTCCGCAGTATTATACTGCGATGTTATTCGATGTTATTTTGCGAAATATGTTCTACTGAATCTATTTCTAGCCAAACATGAGCCAAACACGAACAGAAATATGTTATTTGAGCTGAACATGAACACAATGTTTACAAGCCATTTCAAACACGAGCCGAGACATAGACCATCCAAAAACCTATTTACATTAATCTTAAATTACTATAAATGATGAATGGCATGGTTCACTGAACATTCCTCTTATTTTAAAATGTCATTAATGAGATCCATTAAGTTGTTAGAATAATTTTCACTATTACTACATTATTGAATTGTGATTTTTGCAACAGAATATTTTGTTGCCCAAAATGTCTACTCATGACTTTGTATAAAAACATCACATCAAAATGTAATTACAATTATGTTAAACTTGTGAAAGGGTACCCTATAAAGTTTTATTTTAGGGGCATTAATTACATACAAACCCCTCACATGTCTAACTCTTAACCTATACTTTTTACATTTATATCACTCAACATTTTCATATCATATAAAAAACATCATAATTTTAACTATTAAAAGTGAAATAAACCTTTTACGTGCACAAGGAAAAATATTGCATCAGGACTCCTGACATAGAGCTACGTTTAAATTGAAATATTTAGTTGTGTTACGAGAATATTTAATTTTCGTTATTTATTAAAATGATGTGTTATTCGAGTATTATATGGGGTTACTCGATTATTTTACAGTGTTATTAGAATATTGTCCTGTGTTACTTGATTTGATGTTCTGTTATTTGACATATTCTCTGTGTTATTTCAATTTCAACTATATTATTGGAAAAACACAGCCCTAAATCAAGTAATGCGAGGAAATATTCAAATAACACTTCAGCCCCAAATCAAGTAAACGCGATGGAATAATCCAATAACACTGCAAAATAATCGAATAAAAGCATATAATACTCGAATAACACATCATTTTAATAAATAACACAGATGGAATATTCCCATAACATAGCCGAATATTTCAATCCGAACGTAACTCTACGTCAGGAGTCCTGATGTAATATTTTCTCATGCATAAATATAAAAATAAAAGTTAGGTTTCGTCATTTCAAAATAACTATTTTTGGAATATTCTTAATTTTTTTAAGATAATCTCCTCCGATAACTAATCATTAAAAAAAATATTTGACAAATAGAAAACCTTCGGCTATCATTAATCTAATGATATTTTATTTTTATTCTACTCAAAAGTACTTCAAATTATTTTGTCTGTCTTCCTCAAATGATATATATTTCTCTCATGATGATTTAAGGTCTGTTTGAGGCAGCTTGTGCGTTTCAGAATAAGCAGTCTATCCTAAAATGCGGCCAACAGGTCGACCCGCAGCATGCGTTCAGTGTGAAGAACTCAAACGCGGCAGACAGCGTTTTCAAAAACGTGCAAACCAAACGGTTAGGCGGCGTTTGAAAAAACGCCGCCAAACTTACAAGCAGCCCCCAAACGAGCCCTTAATTTATATTAACTATAGAATATGGCGTATTAGTTTGTATTATTTTTATTGTATTCTGTACTTGCTATGGCTGCTAACAACTTGATTTATCATAAACAAATAATAAAATATATATATATAACAAAATCAATTTGTAAATATAATTTTATGAACAATACAAATCATGGCCTGCATGACAACTACCTTCCACACAGATCAACACAACCGCCTATAAAAGCAATATAGATCATGAAAAAAATATTAAAAAATAGATGCTCGAAATTTTATTATTTTTGCATAATCGACCAACAAAAACAAAAGTTGGACATAAATTACAAAAGTGGGAAAGTATAATAAAAATATTAAAAATTTCTAGCTATCTATTATAGTAATAAACGAGCTCTAACTAGCACCTACTCAACTCGGCTAGGTTCATTTGAAGCCTTCATTATCCTATTGCTTTGTTGTTTGTGTACATCGAAAAACGTTCTGCACGGATCTCAGGACAATCTAATGGTCCATATAAGGTGACCACAACCTGGCAACTGACTGTCTGGCGACTCAATCTGATGAGCAACATGTTTGATAAGTAAAACACTCAAAGTAGCATGTAATATTCCCTTTTAGTAAAATTAATAATGTAATTCTAATTTTGGTCATCGTATCATTTATAAATAGGAGGACTCTTTCATGTAAAAGGGCATTTGGTTCCTCTCTCTTGTAACCCAAGGATTCAATGGAATAAAATGAGTCTAAGAGTCCCGGGGACACCCCATTTGCCCCCTACGGGGTAAAATACTCTAAATCCATCTATACACAACCCCTTAATACTTGAATACTTGGTGAAGGGGTATTTATGTACATACCACCCAATCCTTTGTCTTTACAAATCTAACCACTAAACTTTACTAGTTTACCTATCATCTGGCCTCCTCACCATTCTGCCTCATTTTGGTTGACCCTCTCTCTCTCGTGTTGGCCATCTCTTCGTCAGCCCTCTTTCTTGAGGAGAGTTCACCACGACGGCCGACTCACTGTACTGACCATCTCCCCCATGCTTCTGGGTTTCCAAATCGGGCAAGACCGGGTGATTCCTTGAATGAGATGAGTATTAGTAACTTTTCTATCGAATTGTAGCAAAAAACTTTCTTT
>NEWO01000345.1:633752-646347 GCA_003013225.1 Phalaenopsis aphrodite | reverse complement strand
TAGTTAGCCACCTTAAGTTGTTATTCATATTTTTTTGGAACTTTTATTTATTTACATTCTAAAACCTAAACTTTCATATTTGCATGCATCACATTTAAATATTTAATATCATATTAAAAAAAATCATTATTATTTACATTTAAAAAATAAAGAAAATAACTTTTCATGTGGAGAACCATATTATCAAATTGTTTTAAGTATAAATATAAAATTTTAGATATTCAACATGCAAATACGTGAGTACTGTGTGGCATGCATGTAATTCTCCTCGTTTTTTGGTTTGAATATATCACTTTTTAAACGAATTTAATTACTAAGTCACTTGTTGTTGAGAAGTTAGGGCGAATAAAAATAAGAATCGACACAAATCCAGAAGAACACACATAGATTTACAAAGTTCGGCAAAGATGCCTACATCCTCTGGAGCAGATCGACGACTTCCTTTCCAATATTCAAGATAGAGTACATAATACAAGATTCAGAATATCAGAAACTCAGAGACTCACCTATGTTACAAACAAGACATATATACAACCCTCTAGTACAATATGTAATTACTTAAATTACTCATGTACCAAACCGTGGGTTGTTGCCCCCGCACCTCCAATCCACATAATGAAACTCCCCCGATTGGACAGATTCTTCCGCTCCACTCCGCTCTTGGGCTCCGCTTCACTCCAGCATCTGTCTCATTTATGGTGCATGAGTCATACCTAACACCTATTAAACTTATAAACTGCCATTTTTTTTTAAAATTTAAATTGATAAAATTTGATTCCCCAATGAACAGGGCAACTTCGCTTCTGTCGCTTTCTTCCTTCTGTTATTGCTTCTTCTATGCTCTTTGTATTTTGACTAATATAATATAGGAGTTTGACTTTTGAGCCGAATTGTCTATTAGAGATGAGTAGAGTATCATTAAAGTATGCTCACTAAAATAATGTTTTTTATATTTTTTTAACCAATAATTTTATAATCCCACTAGGAACAAGCTTAACATGAATACTGATCTTTTGTTACAAGAGGAACTAAATAATGAAAAAATTAAAGGGTTTAAAATATTAAATATAACATTTTAGCTACACAAACTTTAAATATAATATTTTTACAATTTTTTTCATTAAAAATTAGCCTGCTTTACCCACTAGTTAAGGCTTTGAGTGAATTTTTTTGGTGGTTAACCTGTTATTGTTGAGTCCTGATTGTGTTGTAAATCACACCCAATGTTTATAAGATAAGAAGGGAGAGGCGGAAGGTAAATGAACAGTAATGACAGTAATATGTCTTGGCTATCAGCCCATTCTCATAAAATGATCTCCTTATTTATAGAGGAGGGTATAATATGTGATATTATATTTTTTCCCTACTTTAATGTGGGCGTCACATGATATTATTAGTATTTTAGATGTATGAGTTTATTACTTGGCTGTCCTACAACTCGATTGGCAGGTCTAACATAAATCTAGCTCGATAAGGCTGATTGGTTCTGCTGGACTGAGTCGATGTAGTCGTTTGACTTGTGTTGTTTAACTTTGGGGTTGACATGACTAGCTCGATCTACTAGACTTTATCGATCTAACTATCGACTCTTGATTCCTATATGGGAGCACTGGTTGATAGAACGAGACTAGGCTATTGAGAAAATTGGATCATCGTAACCCAATCAATTGTTTGTTCCTTGATGAGGGAGGTTATTTGAGATGACTGTGAGGGTCTGTTGCATTGCTAATGTTTGGTCTATGGTGAGGAATTTCAGGGGAATATGTGGGATAGCTGGTGATGGTGATAAATTAAATTCTTTCTTTGGGTTGGATTTGCTCAGAGGTAAGTCGATGCTTTCGTTTGGCTATCTGGTGGTGGTTAGCTCGGGTGCTGATCTATTAGTTCAAATCCAATTGAACCAGACTTGGATCATTCTTTTTGTCCATCTCTTGGCCCTGCTAGCCTTTGTCCTTAGCTCGGATGGCTGCATCCAATTAGATAAGTGGGGTCTTATAGTTTCCTATAGGTGGCCCTTTTTTTTTTGTACTTCCTTCCTTCGGAACAGTTGAATCTCCTCTGGATTCTTGTTGGCACATTCTTAATGTTGAGTTATGTTCAATGTTTTTTTGTTGAGTTAATATGCCTCGAACATGAGAAATTGACCACAAATTTCTGATAGATTTACATATCTAACATCTAGTACTTATATTTATAGCACTTTAGTTTTATGAACCTACCAATGAAAATATGTATTTCACCTTTAAAAAATTTGTAATAAAGATATTTATTGTGTGCTGGTAAATTTGCAGTAGTAGGGTGATAACATATTAGTATTGTACAAAAATTTGATACACACACAGAGATAAAAATTAATTAATGGAAACAACAATATGATTTTTATGTTGAAAACCCAAAAAGGTAAAAATCACGGGGTCTAGGCCCAGTTGAAATAATTCTACTATACTAATGCAAGTTGCAAAATTTTACTGGCCTTAAATAGATGAAAGTAATATTATACAAGTGGGAGTTATCGATATAAATTATGCTAAAAGAGTGGTGAAATAGATTGGGGAAGTAGCGACGTCCCAACTGCTATGAAGGAAGACTGGTAGTAAAAGTCTTGTGCATGAAAGTTCGATGTCAGTGTCGTTGGTAGCAACGTTGGCCCAATGGCTATGACGACTATGATCGATCAACAAAGTTCTAGTGGTGGAAGCGGGGTCCCGAAACAACGAGTGTGAAGGCTGGGCAATGTTGGTCGGATGAGTTGATGGAGGCGGTAGGGCAGTGGTAGTCTGATGGAAGTGACGGCCTCCAAACGGCAATGGTACAGTGACAAAGACAATGGTCTAATGATAGCTTGATAATGGTGATCCGACAAGGGTAGAGGCTCAGCAGTGTTGGCTTGGTTGTGTGGTTTTGCAATGGATTGGTGGCTTGATAGTGAAATCTACTTAACAAAGATGGTTGGACAACAGTGGCCGATAGTGGTAGCTATACAGTAGTGTTTTGGTAGTTGTGGCTTAAAGTACATGGTAGCGACCGGGTAGTAGTGGTGGCGACCCTACTACAATTGTATAACGATAGAAGTGGTAAATTTATGATGGTTTGGTGACAATTATGGTCTGACGGGAGTGTTGGCTGCGACCAGACTGATGTGATCCTATGGCAGTGATAGTGGGGGTCTCCTTATAGAATTTGTGAATAACATTCTCTATAAATACTATATTGATTCAGCTCACTTCATCGGATGACTCAAAGTGATGCATTTGATTTGATGGTATTTTATGAGCATATAAGCACCTTAATGATATCATAATTAAGTAACCTTAAGTTCATTGGATTCAGTTGGTCAAGATGCTCGATTTGACTAGAAATTTGTCAAATTTGAAGAACACCTAGTCTCTCATGTTGCAAAATTTTGGCGGAATCACAAACCAAAGAGTTTATTCAAGAAACACAAGATCTTCAATGTCAAATTATCATGAGAAATAAAAAAATAAAGTGTGAAAGCATACCTCGATTCATGATTTCTTAATGTTATGAGTTGTCTACTAAATTGATGTGTATTTTTAATTTTTTTTCTATTAATGGGATTCTAGAGAAGGTGAAACTTCACTTTCTTTTTGAAAAGTGAAGAGACATTTACACACATAAAATTGAGGGCCATGACCATTTAAGTTAACTTCTCAAAGTTTGTTATTTCAATAACATCTGCCCTTCCAATTTTGCCCATCATAAAATTGAAAGTACAAATAGGTGTCTACACATATAATTTTGAACATATATTAAAATTTTAGTAATCATAGCCCTATACTTTATTAGATCACATTAATTAGGCTTAACTTTAAGATAACATAATCAACAAATTTATTTACATATATTGGCTTGCATAAAATAATTGTTTGTTTATTTATTTAACAATCTCCCACTTGGGCCATATATACTACCTCATAAATGTGCTTACTTCAGTGAGCTCAAACTTTATTATCATGCATAAAGTTTTTCTTTAACAATCTTGTCTATTAATTATATCAATATATGACCAAAGCGACATTTATCACAAATATAATGTGACTAAACTCATCAATGATCACATATATTAATACAACCAAATGAAATAGATGAAATATGGATGTATAGAATGAAATTTACATGTAATGTAATATATACATGCCTAATTCCAACTAGTCCAAACTGAGAGTTTAATGAGAAAAAAAACTAATCAAAATTAGAGTGCAAACTAAATTGATCTCCTTAGTTCTGAAAAAAACCATATAATATCTATATATTTAAAATAAAATAACATCTATATACAAACTCAACAAAAATTATAAATTATCAAGTAGTTAACATCCATATGACTAGTATGCTGACATGTCCTTTATTTCATGTGTACTCACACACTGGGATCTCACACAAATGTACGTGTCGTATTAGTAATATCAGATTTTGAGTCCAAAATATTGATCCCACAGGGAGTAAGGGAATTAGACTTAAGAAAAGTTCTAGCCTACTAGGTTTAGTTCTTAGCCTGAAATTGAAATTAAATAAAGGTTCTACAAACTAGTCCTACTGAATTGCAATCTAGTTTAAAAATTAAATCCTATAGAAATCTAACTTATCTTAATTTGATTTGTGATTATCAAGTTATCTAGCTACCTTCCTTTGCATTGATTTAAGTGGAAGTGTAGAAAATATAGTGTTAATTGTGAATATGACTAGTGACAAATAGGAGCAGCTCGCTTCTTTACCGTCTCCTGAGTGCATAAAGAATTTAGTTAAATTTGTTTTAATTCCTTAAATCCCAATTTAACCCATCAAAGGCTATATCCCTAAGACTTGCATACCCTAGAGATCAATTTGGGGTCCTCACTTAGTTAAAACCCTGAACCACCACAATCATAGTGTTTGAGGGCTTGGGCTTGCCCTAATGGACTCCCTAAAATCATAGCCCTGATCTAAAGTCATGGGCAAAGTGTGGAATGAGTTCTCACAAAAGTGAGGTCAACAAATCAATCGTGCTTAGTGTGTGATCAAATCTAGTAATTTTCTTTCAAAATTAAATTCTAATTTAGTTTGACTTGGGTTAGTTGCTCAATCTCGTAGTCGTCTTAGAGTGCCACAAAAATTCTCAATTTCTTGTAACTTTATCTTTTTAATTAGATATCAGCCTTATAAAGGGTGTATAGAGGGTTTATCAAAATTTTCATAGTAAGGGTACTTTATAAATCTTTAATTCTTCTAAGTAATTCCCTCTTTTTACAGACCAATATTTTCTCTTCTGACAGATTTGTAGGAGGTGAGTTAGGTGTTCACAAATCTTCGGGTTCTTAACGGTCTATTGGGTAGCTCATATGAGTATTCTTAATAGTTTGAGGGATTTTTTAGGTCTTTTAGAACTAACAGCAACAACAAGGGGTATCTCAATGGTAAAAGATCTCATTCAGATATGACGATAAATTGCACTAGAGATTCCTGATCATCATTGATTTGATCATCATTGATTTGAGCGTCAATCATAGAAAATTTCAAACCATCAATGTCCATCCCAAACTTAATCGGAGACCCACTATACATATAACTTGGTTCAGGGTCAAATTACTTCCATTTTCAAGAGATAATATGAGTTTAGGAGACATCTTTCCTATATTGTGATATAGAGAAGATTTCAACAAGGAGTTGATTGTAATATCTTTGAAAATTTATTAAAATTAAGAGTGGATTTACTTTGAAAAACCTTTCATAAAAAATGATGGCAGAGTATAGCCTTACTCATTAAATAGAGTTTAAACGAGCAGTCAAAGAACATGACGATTAAGGATGTGGGGTGGGACCCTAAAATAGAGGTAGACGTGTTGGACCCATTCCACAATGTGAAAAATGAAAAGTCCAGCATAAAGATTGGTAGCTTGAATCTGTAAGGGGTACAAACACTATTGATAGAACATAAGTCATTATAAAATATAGAGAGAAGAATCGTTCCTCAATGGAGTCACCAGAAAAAAAGTCTTAGTGAGGGATTTTGTGTCAGCACACACTATTAAACTTTCGAAAGACTTCTATCTAAATGACTAAGCATGACTTTTGAAGAATAGTAACCTCCCCAAGGGAAGAAAATATTATCTTAAAATGAGTCTAATCATTTGGATGATGAAAATCTTCATAAGTCTACAAAATTAAAGCTTTTCCCCTAACCTTATAAGTGTAAGATAAGGTTTATTTTATTATGAGATTAGATTCCTTAAAAAGGCAAGCTTTTATAGTTAACTATATCCCCATAGTCATGAGCCCTAAAGAAAACACTCAAATAATATAATGACCAATGGTATCCAAATTGGAAAGTTGAACTTTCGAATTTACGGTTTCAGAGGTGAAAAAAGGATCTAAGTAGGAATTTTTAAAGAACTGAGCTAAGAAAATGGGACTTATAATTTGATAACTGTGTGTCATGAAAAGGTTCAGATAAAGGGATTTAAATGTCTAGGGAAGAAGGTTTACCTAAAAGATGGTATTTAAAGAGCTTAAAAATGACTAGTGAGTTTTAGTTTACCAAATGAAGTTGAGAGAAGAGCTCAAGAATGATTATTTGACTGGTTTGAAGTTTTTAGATAGACGGAGATAGGTTGGAAGGAAGGGTCTAATCGTTTGGAGCACACCGAGACTTTTTAATGAATCCAAATAGGTGGACTAACCTAGACTTTGGGAATAACATCTCCAATCAAAATACCCATGGCTTTCCATCATCTTGGGTATTGGTTTCATTCAAGTATAACTAATCGTATTACCAGAAATCATTCTTGAGCTCCATGATCATGTCATGCAGAGGGTTTAGTAGTATCAAGGAAGTTTGAAATGCCTCTATCAATAATCATGATTTACTTCATACTAAGGCATTCCTTCTAGTTTTAGGAGATGAAGTTATTTGTTTTATATGTCTTAGTCATAAACACTAAATAGGATACATGTTAGACTAACATGGTTTCTATACTTGGACTAACTTGGGGTATGTATGTGATCCTCGGTTCTTATATCAAAGTTGTCTAACCTAGAAATTCATGGTTTGTTTTTTTCTCTTAGGTTTATCAGTTGAGATGAAAATCAAGTTTCTCCCAAGTTAAAAGTTTTCTATTTATTTTTTTAGGTGGGTTTTCCCCCATTTAATTTTGTCCTTAAGTTTTGGGTGATTTATTAAATATTTGTGGGTGAGAACCAACATGTGAGAAATCTCCTCATTTTCTTACCTTTTTTTTTTTAGTATTTTTAACACATAAAAGAAACAAAGCATGGTACATAATATGAAACGTGAATGAAAAATGCAAGAAGTAATACACAAGACATAAAAAAAAAACTTAATTTAGAGTTTAGCTTGGAATAAACTTGGGCTGGAGGTGAGCTAAGGTTAGGTAGGGTTCAACTAATGTAGCTCAAAATTGAGCCAAATTCGATTTGGTTCGATTGAATTCCATTTGGGTATGACCTGGGCTAGACCAGAGATGTGCCAGGTTTAACCCTGGCTAGACATGGGTTAGACTTGGGTTAACTTGGGTTGACTTGGGTTAGATCTGGAATGGAATTAGATTGACCTCGGTTGGACTTGGGTTGACCTACTTTGGACTAGGTTGACCTGGGTTAGACCTGGGTGAAGTTTAAGTTGGACCTTAGTTAACCTGGATTGAATTTGAGTTGGACAACTAAGTTGACTTGAGTTGGATCTGGCTTAGAACTGGGTTGGACAATGTTAAATCTGAGTTCGACCTGGGTTGACATAGGTTGGACCTGAGTTAACCGACTGTATTAACCTGGTGTGGACTTGGGTTGACCTTGATTAGACATGAGTTGACTTTGGTTAAACCTAGGTTGAACCTAGGTTAGGTTCAGATCAGGTCATGTTATGTTTATATTAGGTCGGATGAGGTTAGGTTCAAGTCAAATTGTGTTCAGGTTAGGTCGAGTTAGAACCAGGTCAAGTTGGGTTAGTCAGTATGGGTTCGTATCGACGTAAGTCAAAACCAAAGCCAAGCTCAATCTGAGGGTTTGATTTACTTGAAATTAACTCCACCTAACTTAATTTAAAAAGCAAAACAAAATGAAATAGAAGAGCGAGAGGGACTTACTTGTGAGAAAGACTACGGAGGATCATTAGAGTACAAAGAGGTAGAACTCGAATCTCTCTAGCTCTACGAGTCTTTCAATGTGTTTAACCATGTCAAAAATGGGTGAAGAGAGCTCCTATTTATAAGCGATAGAGGTGGTGTTGGAGCGGTTACCACCCACAAATCATCTTCAGCAACCGTTGATTAAGGAAGGGATCGACGATCTCAATTTCTCCTGCAGTTGGAGTTCTCATGGATCATCGACGGTGAAATGATGAATCGATTTGCTTTTGGATCCGAGGATGAGAGTCACGAATCACTGATGTGTCTCATGAGTGTGGTCATGCCAGTGTCGGACGAGACCATGCCTACACATGTTCGGATGTGGCTACTCCTAGACCACATTAGTTCAACAACAGCGAGCGCACGGGCATGCACACGCTTGCTTACAGGTGTGCATGCATGTGTACGGATGCATGCGTGCTCGCGTAGGTAAGTTCGTGCTCGTAGGGTGTGTGCATGTGATCCGAGACAACTTTAATTGACCATAAGAGAGGAAAACATGAGGATTTCAAAGGCAGAGTTGATCTTCCCTACATCATTTCCAAGGTGAAGTGGTTGAGGTCAAAGTGCCAGCCTCACTCTATGAAAACTGGGGTCTTGGATGAAAGATCAATTGAACCATGAACTAGTCAGTCTTAACTCAATTAGAATAGGTTTCAGATCTAAGTTGAATGTGGGTTGGTTTTGAGTTTGAACAAAGAGTTGACCGAAAGTGAGGTTAATAAAGAAAATCATGGCCAGGTTGATGTGGTCTAATGATGGTGGCAGCTAGATGGTGGTGGTCTAGCGGCATAGACAGTGGTGGCTGAGCGGTTGTGGTCCGACGATGGTTGTGGCCCAATGACGATGGTTCGACGATGGAGCTTAATAACCCTCAAGAGTTTTGAGCTCCTTCAGCTTTTTCTTTTAGCTCATGCTCCCCTATCATAGAGAGAGTTGGGGTAAATTTACAAATTATTTTAGTGTTATCCTCTATAAATATTTTTTGAATCTGTATCACTCCATTAGACGACCCAAAATAATCTCTTTAATCAAATGATGTTTTTAAGCATTTAAGCTCATTAATGATGTCATAATTAAGTGATATTGAGCTCATGGAATTCCGCTAGTCGAGATCCTCAATTGACTTAACTTGAAAGATTTAGAGATTATCTAATCTCCCAAAATATATTTCAAAACTTTCAACAATGATTCAAGTAAATGATTTATAAACATCAAAATTCTACATATTTTGTTGCATCAAATGTACATAAAAATAAATATGAAGTGCTTTGTAAACATCAAATTATATGTCAAAAGATAAAATCAACTAATGTATTTGTCGCCGGGTGTAACACAAAAGCAGGTCAGGAAAATGTGCAGGCTTTAAACATATCGAGTAAAACAAACAAGCCAAACCGACCGGCAACTAGTTTGAATGAATAGCTGCACTTTATAAAGGCAATTTGGTCACCATGGGCTTGCATTTTAATTTCATTTCAATTACATGTATTGATTGTTTGGTTCTTACATTAATTGTGTAAAGTAAATCAAGTACAATATTGGAAATTTTTGACAAGTCTATAGCTCACATTATCATTCTAAAATGATATATTTTGAATTTATTTAGTTTGGATGATTTACAAATACACTACAAACTACAATCTATTATTGCAATCGTCGTGGGTTGTCCTCCCTACCGACGTCACAACCATAGTTGTCTGCCTCCGCTGTCGCCGAATTAACAACAGCAAACAACATCACAAACAAACAAACAAACAACAACAACAACAACAAATCATTATCCCACTAAGTCAGGTCGGCTACATAAACTATTTTTCTCCATTGTGTCCAATTGAGTGTCGTGTTTTTATTCAATTCTAATAGATTGAGATTATTTTTTTATCAATATGTCCAAGTTTATATACGTCTATCTTACACTTCTTAACATAAGTCGAATCTAAAACATCTGCTCTCACGACAGGATTATCATATGTTGGACGCTTAATGTATTCGTGTCATCTCACCAATCATTTTTACATTAATTTCATTATTTTTTCGAACCAAACTAATAACTTTAATATATTTTAAATGCACTATATTTCAATTATTTAGGGCTTATTTGGGATATTTCAAAAATATTCTTGTTTAGGGCCTTTTTTAGATACCTTTATTTTTTATTTTCAAAATTAAATTAACTTAATTATAAGATATTTAAAACACTTTTTTTTTTTGAGATTTTTAAAAATAAATAGGTTATAATTTAAATGAAGCAAAACAAATATAAATGAAAAAATAAATATTAAAATTAAAAGTTTAGATAATGAAATTTATGTTTATCATTTTCATATTTTATGCAACACAACACAAACTATTTTAGGGAAGTTTACATACATTCCACATAATTCTTATGAATTTACACATCTAACACCTAAAATTTGAAATTTACATTTATAACCCATGGGTGTTAAAACTTGTACATGAAAAACGGTAACAATTTTCAAAAGTTGGTAAAATATGACGTTTTTAGAAGAATAGTCTTTAGTTACTTTGTATAGAAATGAGCTCCTATTAAATATTTGCTCAAGTACCTTGTTGCATCATATATTCCAATATATTCCAAGTGCGATCCAAAACCAAACCCGCTCTCACGCATCCTTCTTGAATTCCTTCCATTCTTCAACTTTCTTTGAGCCACACGTGGCTCAAAGAAAGAGAGAAGGGGAGAAGTCATGTAATCATCGGATCGACGACGGTGTAATCATCGAGTAATAAAATCATCTGCAGCTCCGTGGACGTATGCAATTCGTTGAACCACATGAATCTATGTGTTGTCTTTTCTGGTGTATTTTTTAGTCCCAATTTTTTTTTTCAATTTTTGTCATTGTTTTTCACAATAATTGGTATTAGAGACTCGATTAGGGTCAGAGGAAGAATAATGATATGATACGAAATGAAGGTATTGATGATCGCGAAATTCAATTGCACGGATTTTGGTTACTGGAGGATGCGGATTGAGGACTACCTCTATGGGAAGAAACTTTATCTTCCGTTACTGGAAAAGTAACAGGAGATGATGGATGAGGCTGATTGGAATTTGTCGGATCGAAAAGTTCTGGGGTTATTGGATTAACCCTATCAAGATTCGTTGCCCACAATGTCATCAAAGAGAGGACGACTGCAGGTCTCATGTCAGTTTTATCAGGTATGTATGAAAAGTCATCAATGAATAACAAAATGTATTTGATGAAAAAATTATTCAACTTAAAGATGGCGGAATGTTTGTCTGTCGCTCAACATCTAAATGATTTTAACACCATAAAAAATCAATTGTCGTCTGTTGAAATTGATTTTGACGATGAGATACGTGCGCTGATATTGTTAGCTTCATTGTCAAATAGATGGGAAACCATGAAAGTGGTAGTTAGCAATTCTGTAGATAAATCTAAGTTGAAATATGACGATATTCGTGATTTGATTTTGACTGAGGAGGTGCGCAAGAAGGATTCTAGTGAAACCTCTGGTTCGAGTTCAACACTGAATGTTACTTCCAAAGGACAGGAACTCAAACAGAGGAAGATCAAAATCAAAATCACTGTGATAAGAGCAAGTCAAAGTCTGGTCAGCAAGTAACCTGCTGGAATTGTGGCAAAACTTGACACATAAAGAAGAACTGCAAAATCCTAAGAAGACAGAGAACGTCAGTGCTAATGTTGTAACTAAAGAAGTGCAAGATGCACTATTTCTTGCAGTTCACAGCTCTGTTGACAACTGGATACTGGACTCAGGGGCTTCTCTCCATACATCTTCCCACCTTGAGTTAATATGAAACCATGTTGCAGGTGACTTTGGGAAGGTGTATCTGGCTAATGGAGAAGCTTTGAACGTGGTGGGAATGGGAGATGTTGAAAATACACTCCATAACAACAAATGGATCTTGTAAAACGTCAGACACATTCTTGAGTTGAAGAAAAACATATATTTTGTTGGGCAGCTCAACGAGGGAGGGCATTCAGTAGTTTTCTCAGATAGCACTTGAAAGGTCACTAAAGGAGCACTGATATTGGCTCGGGGTAAAAAAATAGGTGCATGGTATATGACTATTGGTTTAATTAATAGTATTGATACTACAGTTGCAAAGAGCACAACAAACATATGACATTGTACGCTTGGACACATTAGTTAGAGAGACATGAAAGAACTTCAGTTTAGAGGCAAGCTACTCGAACTGAAGTAAGTTGATCTCGGCATGTGTGAAAGTTGCATTATTGGGAAGCAGAAGAATGTTAGTTTCCTGAAAAGTGACAGATCACAAAAGGCAGGAAAACTAAAACTTGTACGCACCAATGTGTGTGGACCTTCCCCAGTGACATCTTTTGGATGCCCTCGCTACTACGTCATATTCATGGATGACCACAGCAGAAAGGTAGGTATGGGTTCGCTTTTTGAAGCATAATTCTGATGTGTTTTCTGTG
>NEWO01000345.1:594050-631072 GCA_003013225.1 Phalaenopsis aphrodite | reverse complement strand
GTTTTATCAGGTATGTATGAAAAGTCATCGATGAATAACAAAATGTATTTGATGGCGGAAGGTTTGTCTGTCGCTCAACATCTAAATGATTTTAACACCATAAAAAATCAATTGTCGTCTGTTGAAATTGATTTTGACGATGAGATACGTGCGCTGATATTGTTAGCTTCATTGTCAAATAGCTGGGAAACCATGAAAGTGGTAGTTAGCAATTTTGTAGATAAATCTAAGTTGAAATATGACGATATTCGTGATTTAATTTTGGCTGAGGAGGTGCGCAAGAAGGATTCTAGTGAAACCTCCGGTTCGAGTTCAACATTGAATGTTACTTCCAAAGGACAGGAACTCAAAAAGAGGAAGATCAAAATCAAAATCACTGTGATAAGAGCAATTCAAAGTCTGGTCAGCAAGTAACCTGCTGGAATTGTGGCAAAACTTGACACATAAAGAGGAACTGCAAAATCCTAAGAAGACAGAGAACGTCAGTGCTAATGTTGTAACTAAAGAAGTGCAAGATGCATTATTTCTTGCAGTTCACAGCTCTGTTGACAATTGGATACTGGACTCAGGGGGCTTCTCTCCATACATCTTCCCACCTTGAGTTAATATGAAACCATGTTGCAGGTGACTTTGGTAAGGTGTATCTAGCTAATGGAGAAGCTTTGAACATGGTGGGAATGGGAGATGTTGAAAATACACTCCCTAACAACAAATGGATCTTGTAAAAGGTCAGACACATTCTTAAGTTGAAGAAAAACATATATTTTGTTGGGCAGCTCGATGAGGGAGGGCATTCAGTAGTTTTCTCAGATAGCACTTGAAAGGTCACTAAAGGAGCATTAATATTGGCTCGGGGTAAAAAAAATAGGTACATTGTATATGACTATTGGTTTAATTAATAGTATTGATACTACAGTTGCAAAGAGCACAACAAACATGTGGCATTGTAGACTTGGACACATTAGTTAGAGAGACATGAAAGAACTTCAGTCTAGAGGCAAGCTACTCGAACTGAAGTAAGTTGATCTCGGCATGTGTGAGAGTTGCATTATAGGGAAGCATAAGAATGTTAGTTTCCTGAAAAGTGGCAGAGATCACAAAAGGCAGGAAAACTAAAACTTGTACACACCAATGTGTGTGGACCCTCCCTAGTGACATCTTTTGGATGCTCTCGCTACTACGTCACATTCATTGATGACCACAACAGAAAGGTAGGTATGGGTTCACTTTTTGAAGCATAAGTCTGATGTATTTTCTGTGTTCAAAACTTGGAAGACCATGGTTGAGACAGAGATAGATCTAAAACTGAAATATTTGAGGTCTGATAATGATGGTGAGTACATCGATGGTGGGTTCAAGGAGTACTGTGCAACTCAGAGTATCAGAATGAAGAAGACCATTCTGGGGACGCCATAACAAAATGAAGTTGCAGAGCATATGAACAAGGCCATCAATGAGCATGTCAGGAGCATGATATTGCACGTCGGACCACCTCCAACTTTCTGGGCATATGTGGTCAGCACTGCAGTTTACTTGGTTAACAGAGGGTCATCCGTCCCATAAGACTATGAATTACCTGAGGAGTTTAAGAGCGATAAAAAGTCAAATTTTCTCATCTTAAGACTTTTGGATGTCTTTCTTATGTTATAATCAATCTTAATGCTCGTAGCAAGCTTGAGGCTAAGTCAAATAAATGTTATTTCATTGGTTATGGAGACAAAGCATTTGGATATCATTTNTGTGATGATCAAGATCAGAAGA
The DNA here is from genome assembly GCA_003013225.1 of Phalaenopsis aphrodite. Lineage (NCBI taxonomy): Eukaryota > Viridiplantae > Streptophyta > Magnoliopsida > Asparagales > Orchidaceae > Phalaenopsis > Phalaenopsis aphrodite. The sequence continues at coordinate 629,311 of NEWO01000345.1, read as the reverse complement.
TTATCAAAAGTAGGAATGTGATATTTAATGAGAAGATGATGTACAAGGATAATGTTAGTACAAATTTTGAAGCAGCTCCTTAAGAATCGGAGGTCGTAAGGTTTAACGATCTACCAGAGGTCACGGTACATAACAGAGATGTAAATGACGAGGAGAGTGGGCCTGAGGTACCCATTCATATTATTCTACAGTTAGGTTCAAAGTCATTCACTACTCCAGCTACAGTTTGCAGGTTAGTCAGGGGCAGGCGTTCTCCATAGCGTTACTCACCAACTTTGAACTACATCTTGCTGACAGATTGTGGAAAACCACACAGCTATGAAGAAACTTTGACAGATGAAAATTCTAGCAAGTGGGAGCAGGCCATGAAGGAGGAGATGAATTCTTTGCTAGGAAATCAGACATGGGAGCTGACAAAACTTCCACCAGGGAAAAAGACATTGCACAACAAGTGGATGTATTAGCAAAGATTGAGCTTAATGGCAGTAGGAGGTACAAAGCTAGCTTGTTGTAAAAGGCTTTCAGCAGAGGCAGGGCATTGAGTATTTTGAGATCTGTTCCATGTGGTGAAGCTCATAACCATCAAAATGGTGCTGGTTATGATTGATATTGAAGATCTATTCCTTTAGTAGTAAGATGTGATGACAGTTTTTCTTCATGGAGATCTTGAAGAAGACATCTACATGCATCAGATTGAGGGGTTCATGGTACAGGGAAAAGAAGATTCAGTTTGCAGACTGAAGAAGAGCTTGGCTGGACTGAAGCAAGCTCCTGGACAGTGGTACAAGAAGTTTGATAAATTCATACTTAATGTAGGGTACACCAGATGTCAGACAGTTTGACAACTCTTATATCATCCTACTGTTGTATGTGGATGATATGCTTATTGTAGGGGTCAGCATTGATGAGATCAATAATTTGAAGAAGCAGATGTCAAAGCATTTCACAATGAAGGATTTGTGAGCTGCAAAAAAAATCATTGGCATGAGGATTGTTAGAGATTGAGTCAGAGGCACGTTGAGGCTTTCGCAAGCTGAATATGGGAAAAGGGTGATTAGCAGGTTCAACATGGATAAGGCCAAGCCAGTTGACACACCTTTGGGCAGTCACTTCAAACTTAGTAAGAACCAGTCACTCAAGTCAGAGGAGGAACAATACTACATGAGTAAAGTTCCTTACGCTTTAGTTATTGGTTCACTTATGTATGTTATGGTCCGCACCATATCGGATGTTGTCAATGCAGTAGAAGTTGTGAGCAGATACATGAGTAATCTAGGGAAGGAACATTGTGAAGTGTGAAGTGGATCTTAAGATACCTAAAAGGCTCTTCAAAAACCTGCTTGTGTTTCTCAGGAAAGAGCCTAGAGGTATAGGGCTATGTTGATGCCGATTTAGTTGGAGACATTGACAGTAGGAAGAGTACTACATATTATGTTTATACTCTTGTGGTATTGCGGTGTCATGAGGCTCAAATCTACAGAAGACAGTTTTTTTGTCCACTACAGGGGCTGTACACACTACAGAGGCTGAGTACACCGCTGTGTCAGAGGCTGCAAAGGAGGTGATATGACTACAGAGTTTCTTGGAAGAATTGGGTAAGGAAATTCAAAAGAGCGTTCTCTATTGTGATAGTCAGAGCGTCATATTCCTTGTCAGGAATCCATCATTTCAATCTAGGGCCAAGCATATTCAGATCAGATATCATTTCATTCGATCACTGTTACATGACAGACAGTTATTACTTGAGAAAATTTGTGGAAGCAAGAACTCTGCTGATTTGTTAACTAAAAATGTTACATTTTAGAAGATGAAGTAGTGTGCAACTTCAGTTGGAATTCTAGCTTAAAAACAAGAGTTTTGAGTTGCAGAAGTGGAGGATATCATGTTTGAAGAAAAAAAGATGACGACGCCAATGGATTGTGCAGTCAGTGTCTCAATCATCAAGTGGGAGAATTGTTGTGTTTGTAGACTGTGACTCTTCCCGCCATATTCTTATTCCCGTCGAATCTCCCTCACACGGTCTCGCCATCTCTCACGCGGAAACGCGTTCATTGAAATTTCCTTAACAGGTTTTTACGCCTCTTATAAAAGGCAAAGACAAACCTGTTTTTCTTTTTCTTGGATTCCTTCCCTTTTTCAACTTTCAACACAAGTGGCTCAAAGGAGAGAAGTGGAGGGGAGAGAGAGAGAGAGAAAGTATTTTTCTTGTGATCATCGAATCGACGACGATGTAATCCTTGAGCAATAAAACCTTCTACAGTTCCATGGATATAGACAATTTGTCGAACCATATAAATTTGTGCGTTGCTTTTTCTGGTATATTTTTTTCGTCCCAATTTTTGTTGTCGTTTTTCACAACATGATGAAATTTAAAGAAAAAAAAATTTGCAAAGCACAATTAGAATAAATTTATATGTAGATGCATTTGGGCAGTAGGAAGCTTAAAAATATGTATTCGCTGTGAGATTTGTGTGCATTGAAGTTCAATTTCAAAATTTCTCTTAAGGTGATAGGCCTAAAATCATTGACATGCACTTGAATCCAAACAGTAAAACTGAAGCTATCGATTTTTGCTACCACAGAATCATGTTTAATGATTTGAATCAAAATAATTAATTTCTCAATCATCGTATATCAACTCATTGAAATTTAGTCTCTTTCATTATTTGAATAAATGTCAAGTTATGATGTGGAGTCGGATTGTGTTGATCAATTGGTCACTCAAAGCTCTCAATTTCGTCGATCAAGCTTAAAGATGAGTTTGCTCAGGGGGTACGAGAGGGTTGACTGAACAATTTTTTTATACTGAATAATGCAGCGCCTCGACGCTAGATACTCGAGTGCCAGACGCTCGAGTGCCAGGACCAAGTCCTTATACAAATCCATAAACAATGTGCTCAACGCCGAGCTCCAAGAGGGGCGCTAAAGCACCCAATAAGAGCGTCTTGGCACTAGTAACGTCATTTGGGTTGTTAGAGGCTTAAAACTACATCTTCACTGCGAGATTTGCGTGCATTGAAGATTGATTTCAAAATTTTTCTTATACAAAGAAGAGGAAAGAGCGTTCTCGAGTTCCATAAGTGTAAAAGCTCAAGTGTGATATAATTTGTCCAACTCTCTTCATTTTTAGTAGTGGCTCATTTTTCATGTGGTGCAACCCTGTAATTTTTTTCGTTCTTCAACTGTTTCATATTAAAACCTACTGTTCTTTGTATTTTCAGTGGTTCCTTATTTTGTTCACTTTTGTTCTAAATTTTACTTCCGATCTCTCAAAAAACATTACTACTTTTTTATTTAAATACAATAATATAACTATAGGATGTATATGCTATTGATTGCTCATATTGATTGGCAATGAATTTATCCCTCAGTAAATATTTAATTCCAACACTTTAATATTTAAACATATAATACTTTAGTTACATAATCATATATATGCACAAAAAGATACATCCTTTATAGTGATATTTACACAAGTACAAAAGGCTATTCTTGAGAAAATATTTACAAGATCTTACATAGTGATAGGAAGGCCAATAATACCTTGTAATTTTAAAGATGTCATTTTATTTAAATTTTATTTGTCTATGGAAAGGAAGTATTTGATATTTATTCAAATACATGTTGAAGATTAAAAAATAATAAATTTATATATTTCAAAATATTTAGTATGTGCATTGTACCATGCTTTTATAAATATCATTTGTTGATTTCCACACAACAAAATTTTATTTATCATAATAGATAGACCAAATTATGCTTTTATAAATTAAATCTAAGATAAGAGGTCTCACTTTTTTTACATAGGCCCACTATATTTGTGATTTTATGTACAAAGTTAAGTCTCTACATATAGTGATTGATCCAAACATATCATCAAGTGTACTGTTGATTGAATGGCAGGGGCGCTACTTAACCATTTTTTTGTATTGTATCAATTAAGTTATTGCAACAAAATGAGAGAATTCAATGTGTGATGAAAAGAGATTAGTATCTTTAATGACACATTGCATTGAAATTTGTGAAAATATGGTTCATAAGTTTAATATGATGACGCTTGGATTTTAGAGAGATTATAGATGTTCAAGTATCCAAAAATTTAAGCATGAATTTTTAGGAATAAAATATGATATAATGTTAAATTTATTTTTAATATATTTATAATTGAGATAGACAACTCGATGAAGCGAATCCAATGGGATCAAAATGATACTGATTCGAGTTTAGGTGACTAAAAATCAAGCATTTAAAATCATAATTAGTTTTTTTTTAAAACTATTTAAGGGTCAAACATCCATCAAATTGTGCATGCTTATGGTAGAAATAAGTATTTCATTAAAACAAGTCCAACAAGCATAGGATTGCTCAATTTAAAGCTCATTAAGACATTAGAAAAATTGTTCAAAAAGTGTAAAACAATCAAGGAAAACACATTTGAATGGTCTAACAAAGTATTTAGAACTTAAAAATGAACGGACCATCACATCATAAAAAATCTACAAAATAGGTTAAATTCTCACACATTCCGATAAACTTTAGGGAAAGATAATTTTATAATTAAAAATTTTAAAATTCTTATAGTCATTTTAAAAACCAATTTGTCGCTTTTGAGATTTCACATATCCACACTTCTCGCCTTTTCCGGTTGCCCAATTTGTCCTCCAACAAGAAGGATAATGTTCAACACTTGAACCCTGACGGTGATGTCCACCAATACCAATATCAATTCACAAATGACATCAAACGTCGCCAATTGTCTACTAACATTAATAAACAATCAAGTCAAGCACGTACTAATACTACCATTTGATAAACTTTCTCCACAAATAAACCACACAAACTAAAGTGTATGGTGACCTAGAAAAAATGTATAACATCATCGATCAATTAGTGCCATTGATCGCAACTTATATATGATATGTCTTACGTGCATTGAGGGCTGCACTTAGACGACGCAGCTAATCCCCTAACAGCCCCAAAAACTATGAACAAATATAACCCTCTTCTTTGCATCGTAAAGGACGAGATCCTGCACTAATTTTATAGCCTCTTAGAGCTTTATATATATATATATATACACACACACACACACACACACACACATATATTAGCATACATACCACTCAATTCTTATGTATTTACATGTCTAATGCATAGACTTATGTAAGAAGTGAAATGTAGATGTTAGATACGTAAATACATAAGAGTTAGGTGGTATGTATGTAAAGCCACAAAAAATAATCAAATGGAATATAAAGCCTAAATTGCAAGTCTAGAGCTAACCATAAAAATGGGCAATCAATAAATTTACATCATGAGTGATTCACAATTCATGATCAATCAAGTGATTGGAAAATTAAGGTCAACAAATTCGCATCAATAGTGATTCATAATCCATGATATTCTTCGAGTAGTCAGAAATATTTAGGTTAATAAAAACACTAGAAATATTAAGAGTTTATCGTAGTTTTTACAATTCTTAACGTAGCATCAGTCCAAGTATATCATAGCAACAAGAGCAAAGCGTATGCACTCAAAGAAACACATTAATGAGATGGCATAGCATAGCGAAAAATTAGTAACAATAACAATAACAATTCATCATATCTTAGTGCTTTGCAAATCTATAATCCTAGCATACATTGTCTTCTACAACAAAAGGATTGCCAATATAATTTCTCTCAAGGTAATTGACTTGAAGCATCCTAATGCCTTCCAAATTCAATAAAGAAGATTATTTGATGAAAAATTACTAATCGCATAAATTAAAAAAGGATGTTCATTTTTGTTCAACTATGTGAATGATACTCTTTATCATGACACATTTGTTCAACTATGTGAATGATGCAGTGATAATAGAACCCCAAAAAGGTATATGCCAGTTTCAAAAAGGACTTCACAAGAAAGAACAATCTGGTTTAAAAATTAAAATGAAAATAAAAACTTAGAAATTGCTAGTCAACCAACCCTGTAGAGGATTGTATGCTTTAAGCACTGAAGTTTTAATCATTAATGGATACGCTAAGACTTCGAAATACCCAAAATACTCTCTAAGATATTTGTAGCATCACTAAAATTAGCACACACACACATACTCATATGTTCATCTAATAGCCCAATAATTAGCACAACATTCTTATTAAATAACAATTGCAATCATCGAGAAGCCCATGTGCTTCCTTTAAATCAACTCAAAATTGAGAAAGAAACAAACCTAAACAAAAAATATAAATGACTCACAATCTCAAGTTATCTCACATCCAAGGAAATATCATAAGACCCATCAATGGTTGATTGTTGTGTCTAGGTCATTAGCCCTAATTCTAAATAATTTCTTAAACAAAGACTATAGGCACTAATATTTTGCCAACTCAGAAGTAGTCATAATCTCACCTTCAAAGCACTCACTAAAAATTTTGTAATTCATTTGCATCAAACTTTCAATACTTTTTCCAGATAAAAATTCATTTAAAGAGAAAATCTTTTTTAATTGCATGACCCATAAGTGAGTTTATTAGACCCACCTCTAAGTTGTCATCAAGTGAAAGTTTGTAAATCCCACCATTGGGCATCCATAGTATTCAAGCTCCAACGTATGGTCAACACAATAATTTCCAAATCCCATATTTAAAAATAAAAGCAAAACTTCAAATCAACTCAAACTGACACAAAACAAACAAATTCTCAAAGATAAACTCTTTACACCATCTCTACCAAATTGAAACACAAATTGGCACAAAGCCATCAAACTTACAAATCCAATTTTTTTTTAATCATCTCTATTGATTTGAGATATAAATCCTCTTTCAATTAGCACAAAGCCAACAAACCGACAAAACTTTTTAAAACTTTGAACTGTTAGATTTCCCCACATGCCTTTCATTTCTTTAAAAAATAAAAAAGGAAATTTTTTCTTTTTTTCACTTATAAACAAGTAAAAAAATGTGAGATCAACATCAAACAGTAGAAAAGCAACGTCAACCAAATGATCTCTCTTTCGAAAAAAATGTATCTTTCTTTCTTAAATTATTTTTACAAGGGGTAGTGGATTTAAGAAGACGGGTCCATTTTAATATCCTTATCACATATCAACAAAAATCTCGGCAGTTGAGTAATAGTATAACGTCTCAGCATTGTACTAAAATTTAGCGCACACACAAATAATGAGAAAATAATAGAAGACACCATGATTTTTTTTTCGTGATAAAACCCAGCAAGGAAAAAACCATGTAGTGAAGCTCTGCCACACATTCTCCCATTGTTCTTGTTTTCCTAAACCATGCCTCTGAGAAGGTACCAAAGATCACCATCGCTATAGGAGGAAGGATTTTACGCATCTCGATTCATGAGCCGAGACACAGCTCGCAGTTATGAGAATGCCCTCAGCTATAGGAATGTCATTCGCGGGAGCAGTTCCTCTGAGCTCGGGAGTGGTGTTGCCACCACCATTATGAAGAGGGGTTGAGTAAGCTTTGTGCAGGTGCTTGGCCTTGGTATCATTTCTGTCATCCAAGAGTTCATGGCAATGCTATAGAACCCTCTGATGATAAGATATACATCAGAGGATGTTGAGTCATGTTCGATTAGGAAAAGACTAATGAAATATGCGAATTAGTTATGTAAGTTAAGGATCAATTTTTTTAGTTTATAAACCATAACCTTAATTTTGATAAGATATTCTAATACCTCATATCAGGGATCAGTAGCACTTGGCCTATGGAGCCTGAGGGCCACCATGTCAGCTTCCCAAGAGCACCCTCGACCAAGAGTCAAGGGTCTGGCATTTTATTATATCAATCAGGTTGCTACCAAGCCCTCATATGAGAGTGGTGACCAAGGAGAGTGCAATGCTTAACTATGCAATCCAACATGACTACATGATTGATGTATGTCGTATTATTCACCGATCCATACTTTACATAGTCTGTGGGAGCACTACATTTAGCATTGGTCATCTGTCCCCAAAATTTGCTTTATGCATTAGAATCAAGATAAAGGTTGATCCCAAAGAGGAGAAGGTGGGCCTTATGCAGCCAATTGCAAAGGTAGACATTCAAGCCTACCATGCAACTGCAACAAGGAGTGTAGAGGCTATCAGAGCCTCTAATTTCACCTAAGATCCGCTCTATTAGCGAGCAGATTCAGAACCTCCAAATCGACACAACCTCGATTGACCAGAAAACGAACCTCCTCAGTTGCCAGTATGCCCAGATGGAACACCAACAAATGAATTAGTTTGCCTAGTTGACTCGGTCATTAGACAAGTTCATGAGCAATGTCAGAGGTGACTGCACCCCACCTACCCAGTGCATGTACTTCTCAGAAGTTGGGCCTTGTGGAGCAGCAGGCAGTGATGACAGAGATGGCAATGACATGCTGAGCATGTGAGAAAAGAGCACTTGATGTTTCTTTCCCTTTCTGTGAGAGAGAAAGGGAGAAATTATGTTCTCTTTATATTTCTTTGTGTTGTTCCTCAATTTGGACAATGGACTCAGATGGGCACTTTGATGATTATACCCCTCTATGGTAGTACCCCCTAGTGAGAATTTGATTATCGGTATGTCTATGTCCCCCTAGTGAGAATTGATTTTTATGGTAGTACCCCCCTGTGTGGGGTTGATTATTAATTTTTATGATCGAGATTGTGCCCCAACAAGGTGGCCTTATAGTTGTGCTTTATGATCGCATCCACCCATAAGGGGAGGGGACTTATGTTTAGATATATTTGTGCAGGTCCTATAGGATAGGACACTTCCTTGATCGTTGTGTCGAGTATTTCTTACCCTTTGTAGTCTATTTCAAGAATCTTGGTACCACATGAAGCATTTTGATGGCTTAGCGTCCACTTCCTATGCCTTAAAGGGACTCAAAATAGTGTTTGGTGTGTTTTTTCCACATAAGGGTTGTGACACATAATCTGGCATTCTATTGCTTTCAGTCTCACACTAGTTTTGATTATACAAATACAACTATGGGTTTTGACAGTCTCCAAAATAAAAATACAACATCAGTACTCTCAGTCTTCAAAATCAAGCCTTAGCGGTTACCCTCTAAAAGTTGTGTCAAAATCCACTTAAGAAGCCTAACACAAGGGGTAGTCCATCCAAGGTGAAGATCCGACCACGCAACCCAAACTTAGGAAGTGTAAAGACGTAAGTTGGGCATCATCACTCTAAGAAATTGACAACGACACAGGCCAAAAGATCGGTAAAAAATACTTAAAATAACTGGCAGTGATGCAGAACATCCAATCAACATTTAACATCAAAAACAAAACCTCAACGCCTAAGCAACAAAAAACATCTCTAAACTCGACACGGATAAAGCTCCAGGGGCGGCTCTCTGATCAGTAGTGACAAAATCCGTGAAATCTACCAAGCAAATCACCCTGGAACCCAGTTTCAGGGGTTACCCCCATTCGAGGCTAAGATCTAATCAACCAAAAGAGACAGGGAAGTGTGATTTCAATTGGGCGATAAACTCAATCAAAATTGGCAGTGATTAATCATCACATATACATCACAAGTAAAAAAGTGGTAAAGGAAACACAAAAAAATGTAAAACATGAAACAAAGGTATAAACCGACTAGGGGAATTTTTCAGTCATTAGATAAGCAAAAAATTTAAAATGATTTTTCCGCTTACTTCTTTAAAAACTTGTTACAATTGAGCAAAAAAAACAAACTTTTTTTTACAGATGGGAAAATAAAAAAATAATAATGAAAAAGGATCAAGCGATCGTCGATACTCCGTCACCCTCTCCTCGGCTTCTTCTCCAGTCGGTTCCTTGACATCTTTCTCCTCACTTTCCTCTTTTGGATATGAGAGAAGTGTGGTGAACTCCTTCAAATCAGCCCACTTTGGATCAACCAGTCCCTCTTTACAAATGCTTGCTTGAAGTTGTTAAGGCAGCCAATCCACAAATTTCTCTAAGGTCTTCATCTTGGCCATGGCCGTCGTAAGCGCTCAGTTTCTTCCTCGAGGGGCGACACCACTTCCTCATACTCAATTAACTTGGACTCCCTCTCAGCCACAACCATCTTCAAATTTTTGTAAGCCACCTACGCTCATTTCACTTACCTCCACATTATAGTGGGTACTCCCTCCACCTTCTCCTCGACAACGATCCATTTTTTATTGGCCTAATCAAAGGCCTTTTAATGGAAGAGAGCAGCCTCCCAGCCATGATTTGATATTTGTTGCTCATCTAGTAGATTTCTATATGGTCAAGCCTCTTCAACGCCTTCTTAAAGGCACAAAACCAAATGACCTCTGCAGGGATCGAAGGATACTCCGCCGCTGAAGAGGAATCAGTGTGATTGTCCCTTTCAATGTCGACCATCGTGAACTGAATGACGGAGCTAGACCACACATTTGGTCCCTCATCGTGCAAGGGGATCCTTTGGGGCAGGGAGCATTTCTGCTTCAGTTGGTGGGGGGAGTAAAGAGGTTAGTCAACCACAGTATTGTGAGATAGCGACAGAAAACTATGTAAGTTATGATAGCAGCAATAAAGTTTGGCATCACTTGGCGTGGAATTGCACACCATATTGACTGAAAATCACCCATAACTTTTGGCAAAGTGGCAATCAAAGACCATATTTGAACTGATCTCAATAAAACACGAAATCTTTTCCCAAATCTACCTGTCGCTAACTCATCATTGGTCGCTCACTACTCGTTATAAATCATGGACGCATGACTCTTAAAGAAGCCCTACAAGTGGTGATTGATAGTGATCGACGACTACAGATGACAAGTTATTTTCGAGCCTTCAGTCTAGAACATCACTAGAATTAGACTTCTCTTCTTCCTCATTAAGTAAACAGAGGAGATCTATTTATAGACCCTATGAGGAGCATTTTCATCCTTTGGCAAATAACTCTCGTAACCTCCCGATAGAATGACCACGGTGGTTCCCCTTAATCATAGATTTTTTTTGATAATTTTATGGCATTAATGATTTTATAATTGGGTAATCATGGGCTCGTTGGATTCCTCTCATTGAGACGGTCAATTTGACTATAAGTTTGTTGAAATCAAAGCTCTAAATAACTTTTAATTTAAATCAAAATATTTCTTGCTCAAAAAATGCTTCGAGATTTATGTCAGATGGTAACATTAGTTATGGCACATCATTTGCCCCTATTTTATGGTGATTTAGTTTGTATTGCCTGAAAATAATCAAATAATAAAAATAAAAATAAAAACTTGAAATTTGAAAAAAATTGGCATCCGCGGCAATGATTGCTGCTTGGGGATGGCGGGTGGCAACTGGGCGTAGCTGGAAATACACGAGGAATGTCGATTGTGGGTCAAAGCCTGACTGGCAGGGGTTAGCAAAAAGTCCAAGTCACCAGGCGACAGTGCAAGTCAAGGGCAGCGGTGCGGGTTGCTTGTCAGAACGAGTCACGGGCGACGTGGATCACGTGTCACAGGACGTGGGGCGGGTAATTATGTGGGCAGTGGGGCTAGGTCAGGTCGCACAGCATGGGTTGTTGATCGAGGCTCTAAGGTCCGAGTCAGGTCAACGGCGCAGGATTGAATCATGAGGTGCAGAGCGGATCGAGTAACGTGATATGGGTCACTGTCACATGAAGTGAGTGTGTCAAGCACCGCTAAACTATTGGGTCAGATCAGTGACTGGGGCCACGATCAAGCGGATTGTGCATACATATCGCACACGAGGCTACAGATCAAGCTGGATCAAGTGGCTTTTGAGGTCCATGGAGGTTTCCTTCCAAAAATTAGCAATTTCTTGGTTTTTGGCACAAAAACATTATGCTTTTGGCCTAAAAAGAGGGGAGAAGGCATGCTTCTCTTCTTTAGACCGAAGTGTCGCTTGGAGTCCCTTGCCTTGTTATTGTGTCTCATTCTGCGCTAGTGTTGCACAATCCTAGAGTTCCTTGACATGTTATTATGTCGTTTATTTTGTTCTTGTGTCGTGCAACCCTAAAGTACCTTGGTCTATTGGTGTGCCTCTTTTGGTGTTTGTATTGCACACCATTGAAGTCTTTTTATGGCCTATTTTTGTTTCTTTTTGTAAAATATTTTCAGCTCTTTGAGATACCGATGTCTAAGGAATCACGACTCCTGAAAATTAGAGAAAGTGTCAGAATCCCGAGGAGGTGATATTGACGCTTACAGAGAATAACTTGATATTCTTTTTAAAAGGAGTTTCACTTTCTGAATGACATGGTGGTGAAATTACGAGTTCCGACTGATCGAGAAGTTCCCCTTCTTCGAGGTATATTGTAATTTTTTAGGCAAATTTACAAGTTGGTATGTGATTTCCATCTGTGCTTTTCTTGATGGATACCTAAAAGCTATTGAGGTTATTGTTTAGCAGTTCTCTTATCGGGCAATGGTAATCTTTATCATGTTGATCGCCTTCTTTAAAAATGAGGGCTAAGTTAACGTTAGAGATCTTAGCCAGGTTTAACGGGTTTACTAACGACATACACTGATGGATATCTATCAAAAATATGATATTAGATCTTCGCACAAAGGATACAATATGATACTAGTCTATTGGATTTTTCTTTGCATGAAATGGCTGAGGATTCAATAATAGTCTGGGAAACTACGCAGCTGCCTATTGCTCTTCAGATCAAAGTGTACGATATACTACAGATGCTTGGATGTCAAGACCTTAAAGCTTTTTTGTTTGAGGTATAGTACATCAACAACTTTGTGAGCAATTATTTTCTATTTAAGACAGATATTTCTATCCATCCTGAATGGTTTTTTACAATGATGTTGAAGAAATCTGAAAAGAAGCACCTCAAACTGGCTCCTGTTGTACCTTCGAAACGGCCCTTGCAAGACAATGACTGTGAGATCCTTCCTGCAAAGCAGAGTAAGTGAAGTGAAGGGGAAAAAGACCCTTCGACCAGTCTTTCAAAGATCCTTATTCCATAGGATGTCTCGACTAACTTGTGCACCAGATACCAACAGGCAGAATAATATATAAGCTTTATTTACATGTCTCAAACATTGTTACTTTATATCTTTTATTTTTTTTATATGAAATTATTTGTTTCATATGGAAAAGAAGATGGATCGTGAAGTGGAGTTTAGAATTTCTTTGAAAGAATGGAACTCTAAATTTGTCAAGATCAAATTCCTCCAAGGTAAATGTAAATGCTAATATGATTCTAAGGTTTAGGAAGCTGCTATCTTAGAAGCTCACTTAACGAAGTGCAGGACAAAGTTGTATGCGATGGCATTTCTCTCTCATTGCAGCATAAGAAGCTGGGGAGTAATCAGAATAAGCTGGTGGAGGTACAAACTATCCTTATTCAGAATACCAATAGCTTGAAAACCCTGAAAGCAAAGATGCATGCATTGGAGGAGAATAAGAGATTGAAGTCCAACAAGGAGGATGATATTGCAGTAATTGGCTTGAAGGTAGTGTAGTACTTCAAGAACTCAGTTGATTTCAAAAGTATGGATCACACCGAGGAGGATCATGGTCATATTTATGCAGTCGAAGTAAAGGAGTTGCAAAAGCAAATTATCGAGGAGGGATTCATCCTGATTTTTTGTAAGGGACTCAGACAATGCACTGTTGAACTGGAGATGACATAAAGGGAGTTACTCTTAACCAGGCCTCAGAAGATCGCCCTTCTGTACTAAAGGCGAAAAAATGGAAAGTTACTTGCAAGAGCACATCTCTAATAATGAGGAAAATGTTGTAGTTGACTAATAGTTTGTATTTGTTAGTTTATTTATTCTTGTAGTTTTTCGTCTACTTGATGTAGTTTCTACATATTATGATAGTGTTTTTGTTAGTACATCTTTGGACCTATAGTTTTCTAAATTTTTTAATAGTGTTTTTACTTTGAATTACATTTTCTAAATATTTTTTATCCTTCATTTTGCGGTACAATCTCATATTGCAAAGCAAGTTGAGAGTTAACAAACACTTTGAAATTGCTCAAACAATGTCAACCAGTTCTGAATTGAGTTTTCGGAGACAAATAAAAACTCCTTAACTAGGGACACACAACCTATCTTAATTTAGTCGGAGCACCTGCTCAATGACTGTAACTTGTGAAGGAATATGTTGAAGAAAGTCTACTAAAGATTTTTTGGCATATCCTATGTTATTTAGTCAAAGCCTTTGCTTTATCACTTTGGCCTGCGTTGGAAGAGATATTGTGAAATTCACCAATGATTTTTTATCTATCCAAGTTTTTAGTCAAAGCTTCAACTTGACGACCATAGCTTGTTATGGAAGAGGCTGAATCGAGTCCCACTAAGAGAGATTTAATCCAAAATGAGGTGTCATAAGAGGTTACATATTTCTTAAGTCTAGAGAATAGGTCGAGATGGATCATACTTTTTCTTTAAAATATAATTATGACCACATTCAAGAATGGTGACGGGCAACTTTTTGTTGTTTCTTTTTTATTCATTGCCCCTCAATGGGAATGTTGTTAAAATGAAACTATAAAGCAGCCCTAAATCTTTTAGAGAATGCAATCATAATTGTGTTCAAATAAAGTGATGTATATAAAAAAAACACAATTTCATTACTCAAACTATATTGTGTACCTCAAAATTTGATGGGAAATAAAAGCAAACGCTAATGAAACCAAATACATTAGTACAAAGTAATGATTAAACGCTAATAAAGACAACAATGACAAACAGAGCAAAATGACTATGTTGATTACTAATAGTATCTGTGAAGATTCTCCAAATTCCGGGTTTGTGAAAGTGTCTTCCCATCTAGGTCTTTCAACTTGAAACTTTCCGACATAATTATGATAGTGACCACTTATGACCCCTCCCAAAGGGCAAAAGTTTGTTGTGTTGAAGGCCTTTCTAAGCATTTTCGAGACTTTGAAAGTCCATGTCCCGTATAAAGATAGGATGAGGTATTAATTTTTTGTTGAAGTGGTGAATTACCCTCTGTTTGTATGAAGCAGCTTTGAAAAAGAACACTTTGTGGGTTGTTTGGAGAAGAACCAAATTCAATCAAAGTTTCTCATTATTTGCATCAGAATTGAAATATTGGAACCGAAGGCTGGAGATTCTAATATCAATTTGGATAGCTTCTTTCATGTCGAAGCATACAATTTTTTCCCAATTGGAGTACCAAGGTGGTACGATAAGCCTAACAAACACTAGGGAGCTCTTCAACCCTTGCTCCCTTTCCCGAGATGAGCTTTTAGACCCTTAAGGATGGTACGATTTGTGACTTCTGTTTGTCCATCCATCTGATGATAGGCTACATTTGTATGCAACAACTTTGTGTGATGGTCCTTACAAAAAGATGTAAATACCTTTCAATTAAACTAAGTTTCGTTACAAGTAAAAATTTTTGCATAATTACCTAAGCAAAAAATTATGTTCTTCCAGACAAGCTGCTTTGTATTTACTTCTATACTTTTGGCAAAGGGTTCTGCATCCACCTACTTGGTAAAGTAATCAATGACCAAATCACAAACTTTTGTTGAATTGTGGCCATAAAAAATATCCAATGATATCTATCCCTCACCGAGCAAAGAGACAAATTCTTTGAAGAGAAGGAAGTTTTGTTAGCAGCATGTGCATCAAATTGGAATAAAACTGGCAACTTTCACATTTTTTTGTGAAATTCAGTGCATCATGCTTCATCGTTGGCCAATAATACCCATGTCTCATTATCTTGACAGTGAGGGATCTTTCTCCCAAGTATTCACCACATATCCAAGTGTGAACTTCTCATAACATGTATTCAATAATAGTCGGAGAAATACATTTAAGTAAGCCCCAATGAAAACCCTCTTGTAAAGTTCTCCATTTATGATGACAAAATTTTTTGCTTTCCTTCTGACTCGAAGAGCTTCATTTGCGTCTTCAGAAAGTGCTCTGTTTTGAAGGAAGGAGATGATAGGATCCTTCCACAAATTTTCATTCATCTCCTCAATAAATTATATCTCTTAAGGACAAGGATAATAGGAAAATGTATATTTTCAATACATCTCCTTTTGTATGAATCACTAGTTGTTGAGGTGACCAATTTAGAGCAGGCACCTGCACAATAACTTAATTCTTGGAGTATGTGAATTACCCGGTGCGTCTGAAAACGAGTAAAGAGTGATTTCACCAAGGCAACATATTGTTCCAGCTGATGAATGTGAACATTAAAATCTACTTCAACCTCAGACCATGAACCTCCCAATCAATGATAAGTCTTAATCGAGCAACGTGGGCTTCATATTCAACAACATTATTTGTTGTAAAAAATTTCAGTTGAAGTCCACACTCCAAAACATCTTTGTTTAGAAGAGATCGCTAGATCTTCGGCTCCAACTCCAAAATTTTCAGAGTTCCATCAACATACAATACTCATAAAATAGACTTTGATGGAAAATGACAGACTCAATAGAGGTAGGAATTCTACATTTCATTACAAAGTTAGTAAGCATTTGTGATTTGATATTAGACATCGACGAAAAGTAGATATCAAACTCCCTTAATTCCACAAACCACTTCATTAGCTTCTTTGAAGCCTCCGCTTTTTACAACATAGCCCCTAAGGGAGATTCGTGTAGACACCAATAATATGGGCTTGAAAATAAGGACGTATTTTTTGTGTCGAGATTATTAATGTTAGGCTTGTTTTATTAGTCAACAAATAGTGACTTTCTGTATCAGAAAGGATCTTGCTAACGTAGTACACCGGCTGGTGAAACATCTGCTCCTCCCTGGTTAGGACCAAAATCATTGCATATGGTAATTCCACATACCACTTCATTAGCCTCTTTGAAGCCTCTGATTTTACAACATAGCCCTTAAAAAAGGTTTGTGTATACATCAATAATATGGTCTTGAAAATATGGATATATTTTTTGCACTGAGAATATTAGTGTTAGGCTTGTTTTATTAGTCAACAAATAGTGACTTTCTGCATTAGAAAGGATCTTGTTAACGTAGTACACCGGCTGGTGAACC
This sequence comes from Phalaenopsis aphrodite, assembly GCA_003013225.1. Lineage (NCBI taxonomy): Eukaryota > Viridiplantae > Streptophyta > Magnoliopsida > Asparagales > Orchidaceae > Phalaenopsis > Phalaenopsis aphrodite. Next base: position 612,364 of record NEWO01000345.1, on the reverse strand, counting down.
TTCTGCTCCTCCCTGATTAGGACCAAAATTATTGCATATGGAGACACTGTAAGATAGAGATACAATGTCTCACCTTGTACTAATTTTGATAACAGAAGCAGTGAAGTCAACTATATTTTAAGTTGACCAAAAGCAACTTGACATTCATTTAACCATTGAAATCAAGTATTTAGACACCCCCTACATCTTGAAGAATAAGAGATATATGTCTCTTGATCATGCCAAAAAACATAATAGAGTAGTTATCCTTCTATTTAATCTCTGTGCCTCTTTTATGCTTCTAGGAAGCATCATCTTTTTTAGGGTTTTCATCTTTTCAAAATTAGCCTCGATTCCATGGTGTGTAAACATGAATCTGAGAAATTTGCATGACGTGACTCTAAATACATATTTTGGTTGAGACACCTGTTGTATTCCCAAAGAAGATGAAAATATTCTTCCAAGTCGGAAATATGTTGAGAGGTTTGCAGAATCTTGACCAGCATGTCATCGATATATACATTCATGGTATGTCCTATGAGGTCTTTCAAAATTTTATTTATAAGGCACTGGTAAGTTAAGTTGACGTTCTTCAGTCGGAAGGACAAAACCCAATAGTACTATAATCATTTGTTTGTCTTGAAGGAAGTAGCTTCTTCATTAACAAGATTCATCTTTATCTAGTTGTAACCATAATAAGCATCCATGAATTGAGCATTTGATGTTTAGAAGTAGATTCAACAAATTTATCGATTCGAGATAGAGGAATATTGTCTTTTGGACAAGCTTCATTCATATCAGTATTGTTGATCAGGATTGACCTTCAGTCGTTGGCAAGCAATATCGAGTGATATTTTCGGCATCTTTGTTGTTGACCAAACATATAAATCCTGATGCTCTTGGAGGATTTGGATCAATAACTCTTTAGAACCTGCATCAAAATTCTCACTTATTAGAAAAAATTTATCATGCTCTCCAATGGCTACAAGGATTTCAAGAATGATCCCACTGGTCTTAAGACCCTATTCACATCAATGTTGGAGGTCGAGCAGCTCTTATGAAACACTTCTAACTGCCTGGAGGTAGAAGGTTTGAGACTGTTTCTAATTCTCTCGAAAGGTGATTATCTCCCAATCACCTGAAAACTTCACTACAACGTGGTACGTTGAGACCACAACCTTGTAGTCGTTCAACAGCGGCCACCAGAAGATGGTTTTGTAGGTTCGTGATAAATCAACCACTAGGAAGTCATCCATGTACGTGAACTGCTTTTCACATTCTCCCTAAGTGACTAATAGTGCAATTATTCCCAATGTCTCCTTCCTTTCATAAGAGAAGTCATAGAGTAGACCAGTCAATGCCACCACCCAGTCGGTTGGGAGGTTCACCTTGTCGAACACTGACTTGAAGAGGATGTTCACAGGACTAACAATAGTGACCAAAATACTATTTACCTGATAGTTGTCTATCATCGTTGTAACGAAGATAGCTCTTTGTAAGGATTCCACCTTTGGGGCAAGTTTGCATCAGTGAAACTCATAGGCGGATGGGTGTTGCGCTATGGAGCTAAATAGGTTGCACACAGTTCTCTCAACCATGGCATTTTCTAACTAGCTCACCAAGATGAATCTCAACCTCCTCTAAAAATAGATGGCACCATCCCAACATTGTGAATGGCTTTCACTCAAACTGGCTAATCCAGAATTTCTTCCACATGAGCTTTCCTCTGCCTTTAAGTCTATTCCCCTTATGACACAAATTTCTTGAGCATTTCAGCTCTGATTAACTCCTCGACCAGCCTCCAGAGGTGTTTGCATTTCTCCATATTGTGGTCATGGCCTTTGTGGTAAGAAAATCTTGGTATCCCAGATAAAAGTTCTAGCTTGCATCGATGGTGCCTTTATGAAGTACTTGTTTTGAATGACATGCACTAACTCAATCATTGAGACTCTTAATGGAGTGGTCTTCGGGGTCTCATGATCATTCAACGGTAGCTCATGGTAACGAGCCAGCCATTAGTCAAGATATCAAGCCTGACCTCCTCAAATGTGATTCATATTATCTCGAGATGGCCAGGGATCTTCAAATCATGAATGAACAGAAGGACGTGAGTCTTCCCTCAATCTTCATATGTCATCTATGGGAAACTCTTAGACAGACAAAGGGTGGTTGACTCTGTCCTAGTGGAAATAGAGGTGGAGTTGTATTCTTCAGCTGAAATATGATTGTTTATCTATTCAAACAATTCAGCTAAGGTTTTTAGTCGCTTGAGCCCGAAATCATAATGGAATTGTCCCTCCTTCAGCCCCTGAGCTAGGATGGCATGTGCTTCTATGGGTTTCGAATTATGCAAATCTAGCTTTGCGGGTAAGTTAGATCTGGTAAATGTTGTCGGTTGGTTGTGTTACTGAAGTTTAAGTGGATGTTCAGTTGAGGAAAAAGTGATTTGATTTGTGTTGTCGGTATGCTAGGCCTGTAGATACGATCGGTCGGCTAATCTTCTACTGGTCGAAGGTCAATATGATTTATCTGGTCCACTGAGTCTTGTTGATCGGTTGATAATGTCTGGCTGTCAGACCTTGATCTTCGTTGAAGAACTCACGTTGGCATAGCAAAGCTAGGTTATTGGGTAGATAGTGAATGACCTTAATCTAACTGGTAATCTGCCCTAAGACGAAAAGGTCTTGACAAATGTTTGATGGTCGCCACCAATACAGTCATAGGATCCTGGTGGTTGGATCCTTCCTTAGGTTTGGCAGCATTAAGATGTTGGGGTTGGAAGATCATTTATCTTGTGTCTAGATGAGCCACTCGTGTCATGTACTCATCTTCATAGTATTTGACTTTGAGTTTGGTTCATCAGGTTGGGTGTCTGACCCCCGAGTCTTTCGCTAATAGGTCCACCCTTTGATATTCCATTTCTCTTAGACCATCAAATCTCGTGTGTGTGTTTGTGGGAGGGAGAGAGAGAGAGAGAAAATTCAACTTTAGGTGTTATATATATATATATATATATATATATATATATATATATATATATATATATATATATATATATGAATTGAGGGTGTCGCGTACTCAGATCATTTAGCAGAGCCTCTGCTTATCAGTTGTAACTCCCCTCTGGTATGGGGTTTGATCCCCCGTGTGTAGGGAGTGGTACTCGAATTATAGGAGCATGAGGGATGGTCGAAGCTCATATCATGGGCTCCAGCCATTCCTTGATATCTATACACACACACACACACATATATATATATATATATATATATATATGAATTGAGTGGCATGTATGTAAACAATCAAAAAATTAATCATCATTCAGCTATCAAACTTTTCTCAAAATGAATCTAAAAATTATGTGGAGAACACATGCACTTGCCTCATACACATACATGATACATCATCAGTCTTAAACTCATTTTACGGTTTAAAATTTAAATATGTAAATGATATAGCCTTTAAGTGCTATGTATATTTAAACTTTTTTATTTAATTTGTATGTGTGTGTGTTACACATTCTAGTTTTAAGAACTTATAATAATATGCCCAATAGGAGTAATAATTATATATTTGTAATAAAGAATGCGTTCCTGTCAACTTATTCCTATCTGCGTCAAAAAATAATAAAATATATAGCTGAAAATGCGCCTCGGATACTTTCCAAAACCTTCACAAGTTAGAGTTAGCACCACCAACTTTGGTTGACCGGCTTACTCCTTCAATCTACACTTTCACGCACTCAGCGCTTTTTTATGACAGCTATTTTTCCACATTAACAAGGAAAAAAGCGTGAATGCACGCCGCATCCCCTCGTCTTCCTTCCCCCTTAAATGCTCATAACCACCACTCCCACAAGCAATAACACCACACGATATTTCTAAGTTCCCCAAGCCCTTCATCCTACCACTAACTACAACACTCTCGGCGCTCAGAAAGTACGTAGCCATGGCTGCTTCTGCTGCTCTTGTGCTAATGGCGGCGGCGTGCATAGCGGCGCGCGCAGCAGAGGGACAACCTCTGGTGCCCGCTGTGATGATCTTCGGAGACTCGGTTGTGGACGCCGGAAACAACAACTATTTGTTCACTATCGTTAAGTCCAACTTTCCTCCCTATGGTAGAGACTTCGGTCCCCGCCACGCCCCTACCGGCAGGTTCTGCAACGGCAAACTCGCCACTGACTTTACTGGTAACTTTTATATGTGAAACCGAAAGTACTACATTTGCTTCACTCTTATATATGCATCAAAATGTGTTATTTTGATTTGTATGAAATATATACATAGAAAGTTATCATTTTGCACATATATCTAATGATTTATTAGCATATGAAGAACCAAAGAGGCTGGGTAGCATATAGAATGATCAAAATGCATCTTAAAATTTCAAGTTAAACAGGAAACCAATAAACTTATTTATTTAACGTATAAGCTCACTAACCATTACCAATCATCTTCATAAAATCGCTAGAATGATTCACTAGTAAATAATTCAAAACAAAAATGAATAAAAAAGCCATTACTCAAATGTATAAAAATAAAAATTCAAAATGCATGCAGTGGAAAATTTGGGTTTCAGCTCCTACCCGCCAGCTTACCTCAGCAGAGAAGCAGCTGGGAAGAACCTCCTCACAGGCGCCAACTTTGCTTCGGCTGCCTCTGGGTACTTGGACCGGACTGCAAACCTTTATGTGCGGTTAAATCCTCAAGCATTTCTCCGTTTTCATTAAAATAGCTATTTTTAGATGCAATCTGTAAAATAATTAACAGAAATGATGAGTTTGTGGTATGCAGCAAGCGATAAGCTTAACACAGCAGCTAGAGAATTACAGGGAGTACCAGCGCAAGGTGGAGAATATCATCGGAGGAAGAGCAAAAGCTGCCGAAATATTCTCCGGTGCTATCAACATCCTCAGTGCCGGGAGCAGCGATTATGTACAGAACTACTACATTAATCCCCTCATCAATGAAGCATACTCGCCTGACCAGTTTGGCGATATACTCATCCGATCGTTTACTTCGTTCGTTCAGGCAAGCGCTGTCAATTATATCTTTATAAAGCTGAAAAACTGCTTTCAAAATCTTCTTTTATGAATTAGTTTCAATGTTATTCTAAACTAGTTTGGAAGAGGGTGGTTAGTGCACACTTTTATTTTTTATTTTACTATGTTTTGATTTGAGATAAAACATGCAAAATAGCTTTTCATTTTGTTGTTACTTTTAAAAAAAATATATATATTATTTAGGATATATTGACATATTTTACTTTTATTTTTAAAATACTCAAACTAAATTTTAAATATTTTTTAAATTTCTAAAAATAACTTTGACCATCAAACATATTCTATTTCAAATCAAATAAATAAAAAAGAAACAAATCAACGAGTCCCCTTACATATTCTCATTAAAAAGAAGATAAATTGTGAAAATTATAACAAACAAACATATTTGTAAAAATTATAGTAAACAAAAATGAAATTGGTCCCAAGTAGGCCTTATGATAGTTGTTTTCCACCAACTTAGTGTCAATTTAAGTCACTCTAAAGATTTTGAAACGTAAACCATCAGATTACAGCATCAAATACAAATAAGTATCATTTATGTCTGCAACTAAACACTGAAATAGCCAGGTCCCTACAAAATGTTATGGTTACTAGACCTTGATATAAAATATGCTCTTTTAATAACTTTCACATAATAAGTTCATAACCTGCAGGAGATTTGGGAAATTAGCACCACCCTTGAAGAAGACTAGTTAATAAAAGTAGCACACCAAACTATAAAATGGGACAACAAAGTGCTTTAGTTCAGGAAAATATGGAAAATGAAAGAAACAGCTTTGTTCAGAAATAATTGAGCGGTGGTCACATAAGCTATAAATCATTCATGGCTATTGAAAAAATGTTCCCTTTACTAGAGGTATAAAAAACATTTCAACACCCATAAGCAGAATATGTTATTTGACAGAAATAAAATGACAGTTTTGTGTTAATGGATTGTACTGCATCCACTTATTGCGACGCTGACATTTTATAAATGAGGCAAGGACTTCAAGGCATGATAAATATCAACAATAAATACAGGCATGAAATCAATTCATTGCAGGCATTCTGTAAAGAAAAGCACATTGCCTAACTCATGTTGATGCCTCAATACTCGTTTCTCAAACAAAATTAGAAAGAGGGCAATTAAAGAACTATTGGGATCATTTTTCTTTTCTTTTTTTTTGTTTTAAATTAAATTAAAACATGCTTGATTAAAGTGGTTGCTTTTAAAAAAAATCAGTATATTTTTTATAAGTTCTGAATATTTTAAAAAACATATCAAAATTATATCTGCCAAATAATTTTTCAAAAATAAAAGAAAACATGAAAATAAATACATAAAAAAAGTAATGTCAAATGGACCTTTACATAAGTTCTCCTAGTTGCAATTAAGGGTCCGTTTGGGGCAGCTTATTTGGTGAGGTAGCTTTTTTAAAACACACCTAGTCTGTTTGGGTAAACTGTGTTTTGTCAGCTTATGTATTTTCAAAACATTGAAAACATCGTTTTCACATCACAGATGTCTAGGTGCAGTGGCAGCTTTCTGATTGAGGTCCGCACCTAACTTATCAGCAAATTATTTTTAATCAGTTTATTAGCAGATTATCCAATAAGCTGCAGCTGCCCCAAACAGACCCTAAGACACTCGTATCACCATTTTTTTTAATTTTCACCAAAACACAACTAAATCTCAATTCTTATTTTTCACTTCCTTCAAATTCCCAACAATTCATTGTGATATCCGAAAATACGTGTTTATTTCAAAAAATAATAATAATAGTAGCATAGACATTAGTTTTGTAAACAGATGAAATATGGGCGTTATAAATTTAATTCTCCCAATAACAAAGCAAATTTAACATAGAAAAAACACTAACAATGTGAAGAAACTCCAAGCCAGAACATGTACAACCTGGGAGCCCGAAGGATCGCTGCGACATCCCTGCCGCCTATTGGTTGCTTGCCTGCCGCAATAACCTTATTTGGTGGTGGAAGCAATAACTGTGTCGATCGCCTGAACAATGACGCAACCACCTTCAACAAGAAGCTTAGTGCAGCTGCAGATGCTCTTAAGAGAAGCCACTCTGATCTCAAACTTGTCATATTTGATGTCTACAATCCCTTGTTGGACCTCATCAAGAACCCTGGGAACAATGGTACAGCAAAACACCTCTTTTAGCAAATTTGTTTTCCAAGGGTTTAGGGTTTATAACTCGTGTCTAAACTTGTGGTAATGTTTTTGATATTGCATGTAAAAGGTTTCTTCGAGGCACGAAAGGCGTGCTGCGGAACTGGTACCATTGAGACATCTCTTTTGTGCAACGCGAGGTCTCCAGGGACGTGCGCTAATGCCACCGGATATGTTTTCTGGGACAGCTTCCACCCTTCAGAGGCGGCCAACAAGATTTTGGCTGATGCATTACTGCTTCAGGGCATAGAACTCATCTCCTAGATAGTCTTAGTATCGTTTCCAAGCATCCTTTTCCTTGTAATAAGTTATTATGCATCAATGAACTTGGAAAGATGAGCATGCGGTAAAGAAAACAAGGCTCTGAAAAATGTAGGCATGGATGAGGAATGATGAAATGTGTAATTGGTTAATTACTTGGGGGCTGATTGGGAATCACTTTTGATTTATTTCTTATTTTTCTATTTTGCTTTACTTTTTATTTTTATTTCCTTTTGTTTAGGTTTTCATTTTATTTGATATGTTAAAAATTTGTTCAGGGATTATTTGGGATCAAGTTTATCTTTTATTTATTTTTAAAAAAACATCTTAATGTGTTTTTAATATATTTTTATTTTTTTGTTTCTAAAAATAAATAAACATGTTTTTGAAAATATTTGAATAACTTTTAGGTGTCTTGAATGTTTTAAAAAACACTCATATCTTAATCAAATATGTTTTGTTTTAAATTAAAACATAAATAAAATAAAATAAAAATAAAAATAAAAGTAATCTCAAATGGTCCTTTCTTCTTAAAAACACTTAAAAACTATTAAATGTTTAGAGTGTTTTAAAAAGCGGACGAATTTATTTTTTAAAACAGAATAAATACATGTAAAAAATATATTAAACAAATATTTTTAAAATAAAAGCAAAGAGAAAAATGAATAACAAAAAATTAAAAAAAATGATACCCAACAAGCCCCAAACAAGTACAAAGCATTCCAAAGACCATAAACTTCAGCAGAATCCAAGCGTGTTCACAATCCTTCAAAAATAGTTGGAGAGATGCACACGAGAAATGCTGTGTTAATGCAGAAATATGGAAATGCAAAAGCCTAAAAAGGACATCTGTTCAACCTACTGAAACATCATCATCTCTAGAAGAGTGCCAACAGTTATGACAACAATTGATTTGATCTCTTAATAGAATCTGGTGTACATTCATATAGCCAACAATTGATTAGCAAATAGTTATAAATTGTCAAAGTGAAATAAAAAATACAGATGAAAAATAAAATAATTAATTACATTAAAGCCCATCATTCATAGATAAGCAAAACTTTAAAGAGAAGACAATTTCAACGGACTAGTATATCCTGTACTGTCATATGATCCTACTTGCTTAGCAAATAATTGTGCATTCTCAAAGTGACAAACAAATACAGAAGGAAAACTAAATAATTAGTCACATTAAAGCCTAACATGATCATAGATGAGCACAAAAATTAAAGAGAATACAAAGAGGAGGGCCCTGTAAATCCATGGATTTTTACTAGAGAAAAAACCTGTAGATGTATGATCAGCTTCTAGTGTGTGTGAAACAAGCTGTTTAGTTATCAAACAACACTCCCAAAAGATTGGTTTCAGGCGAGGGATCGGCTTTCCTCTCTTGAAACACATCCTGGAGACCAAATTCTCTTCTATTCTTCCGCTCCTGAATTACTGATTCGACAGATTCACTGCAGAAGTTTCTCCTCACCTGCTTTACTGGTCTCTCAGCAACAGAAAATTTGTTACCATCCCGGCTCCTCTCAGCAAAACCAGCCCATGCTGGAAAAAAAGTTAACCAGAAACAGATCAGCGCAGTTGAAATAATAAAAAATATATATCATTAGAAATTTAGGCTTATAAAGGATAAGATGGAATGACTGCTTCTTTACAAGCAAATTTTTTTATTAAAATATAGATTTCAATTTGCATCATTTGCATTCCAAATTAAAACTTATCATCATCCACCAACAGAAGTTTAGAAACAGTAATGATGTTATGGCTAGATTTGTAAAACCGTTCTCAACAAATTTATTAACACAATGTTAAACTTTTTTTTCTTCCAAGCCGTGACTATGGTAATTTTAGCTCCAACCTTATTGGATCTGGGTTTGAATCCTCTTTTACAATGTTTTATGTTTATGTATTGCATGCTTTGTACAGAAAAATAATAAATAAATAATAACTACACCAAATTTTTGGAAAGCAGAACAGTTCAAGGGCCTTGAGAAAAGTAACTAGTTGATGCCGGCAACAGTGAGGCAAATAATAGTCAATGAGACAAACTTTCCAAACATAATTATAAAATTCGTATTTAAATACGATATCATTTTCCTTTTTTTCTTTATTTTTGAAACTTGTTGCTCAACTCCAGAAGGCACCTTTATACATGACTGACATGGTTTCTTGATATATGGAGTAGACTTTTATTTATTATTAAAGAGGCTCTCTATTATTGAGCCTATAAACCAAGTTTAGAGGACTAAGGTACTTTGACCTAAATCAAATAATTTTGATCAAGATACAAAAAATGGCTCACAAATGGCTACAAGGAGACCACAAGCACCATGAGGATCCGCAATCAATAGTGAGACCTCACAATTCTACCTCAACCTAAGATACGATGAGGGAAGAATCAAACACCTTCTCCAAGGGACCCTCATTTTTATCTAAATTTATTCGTAATATAACTACTAAAACTACTTGGATGAATCGTCCTACTAGATGGTAAATTAATCCATACTTTTGTAGATTGAATTAGTCAATTCTCCAATTATAAATAAACAGTAATTGTAAGCCTAAATAGCATGCATTATTCATTCATGTATCCTTCATCTTCAGACTTGATGCAATTTCCATTAATCAATTTGTTATTTAAATCTTTTAAAGTTATATTAATTTTTTTAAGTTATTTTTGTAACTTTTTTTGGGAAATTGAGGGCCACGCCAAGGCATGATATCGAATAAATAAATGTTTAATTACTATATCAATGAAACAATAAAAAAGAGGAAAGAACAAAAAGAACAAACAATGAAGAAGGGAAAGAATTTTAAAGCCCGGGACCCATCCAATCATAAATAGACTCCATCCAAAGACATCCGAATTTCAGGAAAGCTTCCCAAGATCAAGCTGCCAAACCATGATTTCTATTGAATAAAGCGTGCAAAGCAAGTAAGAAGAGGCTTCCAGAGGCAAGAAAAAATAAGCATCTATAAACAAGGCATATAGAAGCAAAGCATCAAGAATGCATTTGTTCTCATCGAACTGTAAAGCTGGCCGATAAGTAAATGGGGGCGTGGAGATGACTAGTGCAAGTAAAACAGCCCAAAAGACAGCGGATATTTGTTCTTATCAGAAGTGTAACAAGCTTATAGATGTAGAAATTAAAAGGCATATCATAAGAAACTAGATAAAGCAAACAAGACTGGGAAACCAATAAATCATATGAATGGTTGCCAGTACGGTATGACGGTCATCATCATAGTTAGCAAAAAATAATCTGCTCCAAAAATGCATCAAAACCACTGCTGAAGGCAGAATTCCAAAAGAAGCCACGTTACTTGAGCCAGAACGTCATCAAAACAAAATTAAACTCTAAAATCAGTCACAAATTTTTAAGCAAGGCAGAAAGAATTGTAATCTGCTCCAAAAAAACACCAAAACCTGTGCTGAAATAAGATTCCAAAAACAGCTACATATACTTTAGCCATAAGGACATCATAATCAAAATTAAACTCCAAAAGCAGTCACATGTACTTGAGGTAGGGAGACAACAAAACTAGGGTTATTGCCGATATAAATCTTTAATAGGAGAAGGGATATCATGCTTAAATTTTCATTTCCTCGACTTCGTCTTGATAGTCCAAATAATTATTTTTATAATAGCCTCAAGATTAGCAGGAGAGCTCCTAAAAATCCTGTTTATGTTCAAGCCAAATATGATAAGCCTTGATATGAATAGCAGGCAGATAGAATCTTTTAAGAAATTTGTCATTGAAGTATCGGCATAGTAAATCACTTGAAAGAAATTACTTTCAGAAAGGAAAACGTAGTCATTAGGAATGCAACTTCTAAGAGGAGTAAGAGAAAAGGCATTCAAAGAAGAGATGGTGATGAGATTCTAAGCCAGCAATACATAAAACACATTGAAGACTAGCAGGAATTCCGAGGGAGCAAAGAGAATCCTTAAGTCCTCAACCACCATGAATAATACTCCAAAAATTAAAAGGAAACTTGGGGTCTACTTAGGGCAGCTGCAGCTTAATAATAAGTTGTTGTGCAGAAGTTTTTGCGGATAAGCTGGTTGTTGTTCGTCTTTTGCAGTTTGAAAACAACACAGCTGTTTCTTAACAAATGATCATTTTGTCCTCGTATAGTGATGTTGTTTGCAACAGAATTGTGACGCCGACATACATTTAATACTTTAAGACCAAAAAATCTTGTGCAGAAGTGTACGAAAAATAAGATATACAACTCACCTAATAATATCATGATTACAAAAATTAAGAAAAAAACTATTAAAATAACATTTAATAATATGATAATATTATTTTTAAAATGCAGACGGCGAATGTCACGAGCTAAGTTGTTATCTAGGGATACTATTCATGTCCAATCACTCTCAGCGGTATAATCTTTAGCCTATCTACCCACCAAAAAAAGTCAATTCTCCGTTATTCTCCGCGGGCACCTGTAGAACTGTCTCCCGTAGCTATATGGCTAACGTAAAGTTAGCAGGGAACTCTGAAGTCTACAGTAACACTGCAGTTCTCGGGAGGTACCAGAAATCCCCGAGTTCATCTTTCCTGAAAGCTTTAAAAGACATCTCATTAAACATAGCACAAGTAGAAATTGACAAATTAAGTAATTAATTATAGTTTTATGCATGTGTGAGGTCTCAAAGAATTCAGTACATCAACCAATGAATTTGTCACTACAAGAAGATAATAGATCTTATAAAAAAAGGGTCATTGATTGTCTTTAACCCACGTAATACCAAGCTCGTGTGTGTCACATATGCATATCACGAAAAAGTCATCCAAAAGAACCTAAAAGACCGTAGCACCGAAAAGAAGAGAGAAACTTGGTTGCCTTCATTATGATTTAACATGTGATGCCAACTCACAGCAACAAGCAGGCCATCCAGAAGTACCCATAAGGTCAAACGTCTCATCACAGGCCTCTAAAACCTACCAAAAGAAAAACAAAAAAAAATACAAAAAGAAAAAATATTAACAAACAGCGTAAAAAATCCAAATAATCAATATTAAATATGGAATGAACTGAAATAAACATGAACTGTATAAAATACAAATATAATAAATTGTGAATCTCTTCAACACTTATTACAATTAATAATATAATGAGTACTCAAATCATCCTCATACTATTGCATCCGTAATTCGTTCCCTCAACTCTGTCATCTCGCTTGCACCTTCCCCGTCTTTAATACAAGTCTCGGGAACATCATTTTTTGTCTGTGAAAAAGATTGTCCAAGAAGGGACTCAAATGCCTCAGCAGGGACAAAGCCCTCAAGACATCAACACGTCCACAACACCACCACCACCTCCACAAACTAAGACATCAATACATCAACACATCCACAACACCACCACCACCTCCTCCACACACCAGGCAACAATACAACACTGCAATCACCATATCTGAGGTTGTTTGGTTGATGCAGTGAAATTGTTAGGGAAAAATCAGCTTCAATACATAATAACACCACTATCATTGTCATACCAAACCAGAATTTTCAATCACTAACACCACCACCACAACAACCACCAACATCACAATACAGCACAACACAATCATATTCGGCCAACATCGCTAAAATTTCGGGCCGCATTAAAATTTCAGGCAACAACACAGTAATCACCACCAGCACCCGAAGAATTTCGGGCAGCATCATAGTGGCCACCACTACAACCCAACAAATTTCAGGCAATATCATAATAACCACCACCACCCGAAACATTTCAGGCAACATCACAGTAACCACCACCACCACCCAAAACATTTCGCAAATCGAATAGAGCACAAAGAGCCCAATATCACAGAGAGCCCAATATCATAGAAAATCATAAAATCAAACCGAATAAAACACATAGAAGGGAAACAATCAAACTGAAGAGAGCACGGAGAGTCCAATATCACATGACAATTCATCACAACACCAACACTAAAGAAAATCGCAAAATACAAATCACAAAACTTATGAAATCCAACACCAATGCACAGCCACCCGAAAATCATCAATCGAATAGAGCTCAGAGAAGCTAAAATGATTGAAAAATCAAGATGTCAAAATAGATAATGGTAGGAAATATTGTGGTCCGACAGAGAGCAAATAAACCAAACGAAGCCGAAGAACGGATGGGATAGGGAGAGGAGAAGAAAGGCAAACCCTTGCCACCAAAGCCAAGGATCAGAGAGGAGGAGAGCTGATGTTACCTTTAGGACAGCATCGCGAGAGGGGAGAGCGAGACACAAGAGCAAAGAGCTAGCGAGAGAGGGGAGAGCGAGACATGAGAGCACAGTAAAAGCTGAAGATAAATGAAAGATGAAACGCAGACAGCGGGTAGAACCCGCGGTCCGCTTTTATTATGTATCGTGGTCGGCTTTTCCAAAACACATACTAAACGCAATATCCAAACACTGCTGTGGATGTTTTCGAAATGTGTCGCGCCGAAAAAGCTGCCCCAAACGGACTCTTAATGGAATGCCCTTTAAACCGAATCAATTTACTCCACTCCATCTTAGGGAAGTCCTCGTGAATAAAACAGTGAACTTTATGTGAAAATGTATCTCTATCTTTCCAGAAGCACTTAAGATGATTCAAAAAACTTGGAACAATGTGAATCAGCTGGGAACAATGTACAGGTGCAGACTGAGCTGAAATAGACTATTTCCATTGAAAATTATTTCTTTAAATTTAGTATTAAGCTAGTAACTGAATCAATTAAACACTTGATTACCAAAAAAATTCATGAAGAGAATGCCCATTAATCCATGGATCAAAATAAAACATAAGATGGTTGTTTTTAGTAACAAAGAAAAAACAACTTACAACAAACCTTTTTTAAATCATTCAAAAAAGAAGAAATGCGAGCTGGAATTGAGCCAGAAAGAACAAAACTGACCAGAAAACCAGTTTGAAAGAGGAGAACAAGAATTGAAATACCTCTAAACAATTTTGGCTTTACACAAGGCTGATAGTATCCATATTAGGTATATCTAGGCCACCTTGACACCCAAGCAAAGTAAACTCTCCAAGCAATCGGATAAATACTTTTGCATCACCATTAAATTGCAGAAAATTGTTTAACAAGGCAAAGTGACAGACCTAAACCAATAAATTAGGTAACTCCAAATACAATTTTTTCAAGAGTTGCAACCTATCGGCAGGGGAGAAATCTCTGCTTCCAACCTGAGTCAATTATGCAATTTATCAAGCAATCTATGGCAGTCTGCAGCTAAGTGCTTAGAAGGCTTAACGATGACACCCAAGTAATCCCAAGGAAGAGAACCACTTAAGGAGCATGACTGCTATTGTAAGAAAGTATCAGCACATTCAGAAAAGTAGATGGCTGATTTAGTCATATTCACACACAAATGAGATCCCATAAAGAAGTACTGTAACCAGAAGAGAAAGAGCTAATGGAGATAGCACCAGCTTCTCCAAAAACTAGAAGATCATCTATATATATGAGATGCTTAAACATACTATTCCCTCCAAAAATTTCCAGCGAAGAAGAAAAAACATCCATAACAATGGAAAATAAGGAGATAATGGGCAAAATGTCTAACCCCACATTTAGAATGAAAGAATCCCCTTATCTCACTATTTATAAGAACTGAGAAATTAACCTCAAAGGTTCAAGCTTTAATCCAGCCAATGAACTCATGAGGAAAGGCTAATCTTTCCAATCTGTGATAAAGGAAAGCACAGTTAACTCTATCAAAAGCCTTCTTCAAGTCAATTTTAGAGCAGAATTTTCTCATGGAGCTTTTAGAATTAAAACCAAACAAAAACTTATCCAATAAATATCACATTATCAGCATTGTCATGCCCCTAAATAAAGGCAGCTTAGACTGAGTGAATCAATTAGGAAGCAGGGGCTTTAAGTCTATCAATCAAAAGTGTGGCAGTTACTTTATAAATTGTGTCACATAAAAAAATCAGTCTGAAATCATTGACGGACTAAGCATGTGATGATGCACCAAGTGATTTTGAAAAACTTATAAGTAAATCCATCTGGCCGATGTGATTTATCAAAACCAATAGAGAAGAAAACCTTCTTAATGTTCTCCTCAGAGAAAGTTTGCAGAAGAGATGAGCAATCAGACACTGATAGAGATCTATTAATAAGGAGAGGACAATTTAAATGATTATGTGTTGGCTCATTTAGTAAGTTGTAAGAATAATTGATGGCTTCATTAGCAATTTCATCATGATTGGAGATATAGCAATTGTTAACAAAAAGCTCATTGATATAATTATCATTACTTCTAATTTTATTCTTTTGATATACAAACTTGATATCATCCTCCCCTTTACATAGCCAAGCAGATTTGGCACTTGCTTTACCCAACTATATTCACAAGAGGTGACATTAAAAAGTTGAGATTCAATGGAAGAGACTTTAGCAAGTAAATCTTGATTTAAAGGTTGACTTTTCAATTGAATCAAGATTTCTTGCTGAATTTTAAGGTCAGAAATAAAAGCAGAAAGAAGAGGTCAAGAATACCATTTCCGCCTCTTGAGAGCATTCTGAACATTAGATAGCTTATTGCATAAGGCAAATAAAGGACCCCATTGGCATGGCAGTTCCAAACAGACTTCAGAATGTTAAGTAAATCAGGACAAAAATACTAATAGTTTTTAAACATGAATCTGCAATTCAAGTTAGAAGATTCACTAAGAAAGAAGGTTGATCTGAAGTAGAAGGCTCCAAAACTTGATGAAAGATTGTGGGAATTCATCCCAATCAATGAGGATTATAAAATGCTCTGTCAAGAAGTCATCTTTTGTGACTTAAGCTCTGATGATTATACCAGCTGTAGGAAATTCTAGTGCTTTGCAACTCCAAAAGACCAGCATTCAGCACACACTTATTGAAATCAATAAGCTTAGAGGGAATGAGAGAACTTCCACCAATCTTCTCTTTAAGCGTAAGAATGCAGTTGAAATCTCTCAAAAGAAGCCCCGGAGAGTTAATATAATCAGCAAGATAGGAAATTGACTCCAACAACTCGTTTCTAATGCCGGCATTGTTATTAGCATGAATAAAACTGATAAAAAAAGAAATGGAGGATGAATAGGTTGAAATACCATGAACATACTGGATTTAATATCTAAGGCAGCGAAATTAATAGGTGGCAATACCATGAATATACTGGATTTAATATCTAAGGCAGTGAAGTTAATAATATTTGAGTTCCATTTCGCACAAATCATTCCAATATCAATAATATTAAAGTTATTAATGTTGTTTTCATAAAGGAAGAACATAAAACGATTGCAAATAAAAGGGTAAGAGCTAGAAACAAGAGAATTTTTTGTTTCTAGGAGTAAAAGCATGTTAATTTTCCTGTCTTTGATCAAACTCCTGCAGTTAGAAATAAGAGCTTCGCTATTTAGCCCACTAACTTTCCAAGATGCCAATAATGGGATAAAACATAGTCATTAATGAAGAGAAGAGGTTCCTTTGGCTCAGCCTGTGCCGCCTTTAGAAGAGGAAGGAAGCAGAAGAAGTGAGAGGGGCGGCCATAGAGGAAACATGATCAGAAAGAGAAGAACGAAGAATAGCAGATTGAAACACATTTTTATTAGCTCGAGTTTGTTCATGAATCAGAGCCCCAATCCAGTACTATGATTATCTTCCAACTTGTGATTGACCTGTGCCTGGCCAAGAACTATAGCACTATCAATAGTACGATCATCACCGGTGAGAGCAACCTAAATTTTGGGAGAGACTTCATCAGAGGATTCAGTCTGGCTAGGGAACTGATAGGTTGGAGCATTAAGGTCAGGAACAGGTGTGGTGGACATAAGCGGAAGAACGGGGATGTTTAAGGGAGTTTGGGGATGTGGGGGTTTACTGCTAGTCCTGCTCTTGCTTCTACAACGTGAAGTAAGAATGACAGGTTATGGTTTACAAGAGGGAGATTTAGGACAATTGAGATGGTCATGGGCAAAGATGGAGCAGGTTTTACAGGGTTAAGGCTTCCACCGTAAGTGAAAGAAATAATGAAATCATGGCCTTTGATAGAGATGGTGATGAATCAGGAGAGGTAGGGTTTATCTTAACTTGAATATTAACTCTAGCAAAGGTGAGGCGAGAACCATTTGTAGTGAGAAAGTGAACAGCTAGAGGTACCCCTATATTGCAAGCAATCTTAGAGATCTCGCTTTCAGACCAACAACATTGTGGAAGATATGTAACTTAACTAAGATAAAACCCTCCTAAATTTTTCTTTAACATGCTAGAAATCGTGCGACAATTTTTTAACTATAGAGGGACGTCCATTAATGAACCAGGGACATCCCATTAAAACCATGTCAAACTCTTCAACACATGTGAACTTAAAAAAAAAGAAGCATTCGATCAAAGAAATGAGATCGAGCATACTCGTAGCTTCCACTGTGTATGTACTGCTTGCATTAGACTACCATAGAATGATCATTTTCCCATAGCATATCCAACTAAGAAAAGACTCCATCGTTTGGATCCTTTATCTATTTCTTGACCCATAAAGACAACTTTTCTATCTTAATAAGGAACATGGGACAGAGTGAAATTAGTGGGATTTGAGATATGTGGCGAGATGAAACCCTTCCAATTGAGGGAAGGCCCGCGACAGAGTAGAGAGGGGGGAGAAAAAGGGAGGAAAGGAGGGAAGGAAGCAAGATCTATACCGATCTTGGGACAAAGCTAGATCGGTATAAGCTAGAATACCGTCAATTGGAGTCTTTCCTTAGTTTTAAAATCAATACAGCATGTAAAGCAAGCAGTTTGTGTAAGGCTAAAGCCATTAATTTAGCCATTCTATGGAAGAAAAT
>NEWO01000345.1:546806-589719 GCA_003013225.1 Phalaenopsis aphrodite | reverse complement strand
ATAGATGACAATGCTTCGGGTAAATTACATACAGTGCACCCAAAACCGATGCATTTACACTTGCCACGATCAAACTATTGTGAATTTGATAAAAAGGAACAATATGGGATGGTGTTGGTGTTATTGTTGGTGTTGGTGTTGGTGTGTGGTGTAATTATGTGGGGTGGTGGTGTTGGTGTTAATGTGGTGATGGTGGTGTTAGTGATATGGTGCTAGTCGTGTTGATAGTGGTAGTTGTGGAGTGCGGTCGTGGTGTTGCTGTGGTGCTGACTTCAAAAGGGCTGATGAACATCATTCACATGTGTCTGTTGAAGCATATGAATATCACCTAGGACAATCTTTATCACAAATTGAAAGTAAATTGTCTGAAACTTGCATCCAGGATGAGAAAAGTGCAGGGGAGATAATAGAGTTGAGCGAACAAATTACAGATGTCATCGTTGGCGGCTGAATGAAGCGATTTTTTTTATTTGTTACTTTATTTACAATGTGTTGTGAAAACATTTATTATTTATTTTATCGATGTTCTATGCAATGATTTATATTTTGAATATCAATTTTATTTTTGGTTGTTCTACAAGTATTTTTTTTCCACTTGGATGGCTAATGAGGCAACCATGAATATTATATGTAATCTAAATTTTATTGCATGTTTAATTTTTTGTTTTTAAGGTCTGCGATGAGATATTTGACCTTAAGAATTCTTCTGCATGGCCTATATGTTGCTAGGTTCTTGACACAAATGAAATCTCAATGAGGGCAACTAAGTTCATCTTCTTTTTCAATGTTATCACTTTTGAGATTTTTCTGAATGTTTTTTTTTTGTGATATATACGAGCTTGATATTACGTGGTTTAAACGCAATAAAAGACCCATTTTTTATAAGTTTTGTTGTTTTCTTGTAGTGACAGATTCGTTGGTTTATACTATTTTCTCTGAGACCTCACAATTTCATAAAACTTGAATTGATTACTTCTTCTATTTTTTTTTCACAAACTTGCATCTAAAGATTTGTGCTTTGTTGTTTTAAACCTTCAGAAAAAATGAAATTGAAGATTTCTGGTACCTCTAGAGCATTATATTGCTATTGTAGATTATAATATTTCAAGTTTACTTCATGCAGCCACATAGCTATGAAAACCGGTTTACAGAAGTTCGAAGAGGAACAAAAAGTTGTAACTTCTTTAAATGGGCGAATAAGATGGAGGATTTCACCGCCAATAGTGATCAGGCATTGAGAGTTTCCTTGGAGAACATACTATTTTGTGACATTAACCAAATGTATTTTAAAAATAATATTATCATATTATTAATTATTATTTTAATAATCTTTTTTTTTATTTTGATTGTTGTGTTACTCACTGTTTAGTGATGTGTTTGTTTTTATTTAGTAATATTCGAACTGCATATTATTTCAAGTAAGAAATGCGCTAATAGGATTGGTTCTGTTATAAACAACACTATACTACAGAGGCAAAAATGTTATTTGTTCAAAAACAACTGCAGCACAGCTGCTACCAAATTGTAAAAAAGCAAACAGACAGTCAATTTCTCCGCAGCAACTTCCTACATCCACTACAGCACAACTTTTTAATAAGCTGCAGTTGCCGCAAACAGACCCTAATCTAAGTATAATATATCCTCGAAATTTCTCTTAATCAAGTCATTAAAATATAGTATTTACTAATATTCCTAATCAAATGATGCATTGTCTATTCATATATTTATCTAAAATAGCAGTAATCATGTTTTGATTAATTTTTGGAATATGAGTAAGATTTTCTTCCAAGACTCTCATATCTAAGAAAAGTAAACTCATATGTTATAAATTGCACCAGAAAAAGTTTTACGAGTTATGATGTTCTACAAAGTTGTTGATTTATTTAATTAATTTTTGACAATATAATCCTACTAAACAACAATTAGATTATGCATGAACTTTAAATTTTAAGGAAAAAAAAAGTTACACGACTACACATTTATGACATCATGCTTGTAAACATGAATTTACTGAATTTATTGTATCCGGTTTAAAATGATTTATTAAAGCCAATTGTGGCTAAACAACCCATCAATGAAGAATAGTACATAACATAATGAGCTAATATAAATGCAATTATAAAAAATTGGGGCAATTAGATACAGACCGCCCAAAACTTCCTATTTACAAATCAATCACTTTCTTTTATCCATTTTTCAAATTCTCACTCAAATATCAAAAATCATGGTAAAATCTCAGCCCATATTGTCCATTTTTATCAAATTCTCAATAGTTTGATCGTGGCGCTCATAAATATATTGGTTCGGTGGTTCAAAAAAATCAACTAGATGGTAATTTTTAAATATCAATGTTTTGGGTGGTCTGTATGTAATATCCCTAAAAAATTTTAATAAAACTACATTACAACAGGTTAACGATATAGATATAAAAGAATATACTTGTCTCCTTAATACCAAACAAACCTTGAATCTTTAAGTAATATATGAGCTATGATGCTAGATTTATGATAAAATCACAACACAAAAACCTAATAAATATGAATAAATAGCTTAGCACAAGAACTCGGAGTCTCAGAGCTACATTTTTTCCATCCAGTCATAAATTTATAGCTACAAATGCTTTATAAATAAAATGTAGAAAAAAGAACTGCATTACAATAAAAAGATAAAAGAATGAGAAACCAGGAAAAAAAAACGGGCTTGAATTAAAGTCGAATCCAAAAAATAAGATGTTTCAGCTTCTCAGTCGTTCTTTAAAAGTTTACTTATGAACACCAAATAAATTAATGGTTAGAGCACTTAGGGAGGGCTGATAATGTGCTATAGTTGTGAAATAAAACTGCTGAGAGTTTAGAGGAATAGTACGTTTAGTGCATTAGATCAGGGCACGTCTCCGATGATGCGGCTTCAGATCGAAAAATAATAGAGAAGATGCTGAGGTTTCGAACAGAAAGTAAAATGATTCACTGTAGACTGAAGAAAATGGAGAAGATAGAAAGAAACAAGAGGCTAGATTTGAGATATTATATTTATTTTGGTTATTATATGAAAATAGAATATTTGAGTTTGATATATAAATATACTACTGTTCCATTCGCCATGTATGTAAAATTTCTGAAAAGAGAACTTCTATTTCTTTCTCTTACCTCCAAAATGGTGTAGAACTATAGATGCTGCAACAGTAACATTCAATGATGCCGTTCCACAGCCATATTGTGGAATATAAACAAAGAAGTCGCAGATCTCGCATTCCTTAGCAGAAAGGCCGGTACCCTTCGCCAGATCAAACCAAATTCCATTAGCATGAAAACATTAACACAATCAACTTTCAGAAAAAGACAAACCTCGTTTCCGAGAAGGAAGGCGGTACTTCTTTGGAAAGGCTGCTGGGTGATGGGGAATGCCCCATCGACAATCTCCACACCACAGATGTCGCAGTTTCTCTCCCCCTGAAAATAGAATAGCAGGGGTCAGATTAGGTTTAGATTGGAGATGAGTAGGAATTGAAAGACAGAAGACTTTTTAGTAGAAGAGGTATGCTCATGCCTTAAGGTAGAGGCGGGCTTGAGATAGTGAATGAAAATGTCGGAATCGGAGATGGGCGGTGGATCCGTGACTGCCAAAAGCATTGAAATCGCGGCGCCCGACAAGAACAATCTCTGAGACGCCGAATGCGGTGGCGCTACGGACCATCGTCCCTATATTGTGCCTCTTCGCTACGTTGTGAATGACCAACAAGCTCTCTGCTGCTGGAGGAGCAGGCGCGAGCGTCGGTGAGGATTCCGCGTCCGCCATTGGGGACCTTCGGTTGGAAGAACTGAATATTTTCTCGAAGCAGGGGAGCTTGACTGTTTTGAATCTTTGATTGCGGCATCTGGTCAGCCTGAGCTCGCACAAGTGACCAAAAAGAAGAATTTTAATTTAGTAAAATTAACACACACTTATGTTGGTTAAAGCAATAATTAACAAATTAGGATTGTTTTAAAATTTATAAGGATACATTAATTAAATTTGAATATAGCCTAACCTTATAACTTATAATTACAAACTAATTTTTTTGTTGACTAACAATTAGTTATCAAAGAATTGATTTTTTTTAAGGAAAGGTGAGCCTAGAAGCTAAAAGGTGACATGTGTAGTTTGAACCCGCAACTCAGAGTAGGAGACTACGTCTTCAATCACGATATCACGGATAAATGCGTAGGAAACTTATTTAATTATCTACTGAATATTCATAATTTTTTTAAAATATAATTAGTTTGATTATATATTTGATGTATGTCAGAAGATTCCCAGTGATAAAGTAATTATTTGGCATCTTAGTGTTGAACGAAAATCCAACACATATTTAGGCAATGAAAGTGACAATTAGAGATACCATAAGTTTTTTTATATAAAAACCCCTGGAAAGGAGGAATCAGGAGATTTGATCCACTTGAAATAATTCACTATTGTAATGGTGAATACATAGGTTCACTCTTCTTTTGAGTTTGAGAAGATGGAATTATAAAGTTTATGTACAATAATATTTTAACAAAAACAGGCATAACAAGTCGTGAATGTTTTAGTTGTTTATTATAGAGGTAATAGTCTGTCATGAATGTTAGATACGGTAATTGTATAGTCAGTTTATCATAGAGACCATAGTTAAAAGTTATGGAAGTAGTTGGATATGTGGGTCGTGTAATAACATTTGTAGGCCGCAAAGACAAAAGTTGAGAGCTACATAAGTCGTAGTTGGATATATAGGTCGTGGCAGAGAGTTGTAAAAATATTTGTTTGTTGTAGAGCTGGAGTTGGGAGTTGCATGAACTTTGATAACGTTTGTATGTCACAAAGGCTAGAGTTAAGAGTTGTGTGAGTTGTGATAATATTCATGGACCTTAGAGGTCGAATATGAGAGTTGCATGAACTGTGGATCGCGTAGGTCGTAGTTGGTCATGAGGTCGTAGTGGTAGGTGACAAGGAGAGAGCTTCAGAAGTACGGAGAAAGTTGTT
Source organism: Phalaenopsis aphrodite (assembly GCA_003013225.1). Lineage (NCBI taxonomy): Eukaryota > Viridiplantae > Streptophyta > Magnoliopsida > Asparagales > Orchidaceae > Phalaenopsis > Phalaenopsis aphrodite. The sequence continues at coordinate 584,721 of NEWO01000345.1, read as the reverse complement.
GTATTATAAGTATGGTGGTTACAACTAGTTATTGTGAGGTGTCTTGTTAAACCATATTCGAGAGGCGTTGTTGCACCTTAGGTGGGGTACTTCATTGCACAACTTACAAGGTGCATCGTTGCATTGTATTAGGAGTCAATTGTTACACCGTATTCGGGATGCATTGTTACTCTGCCTTCAGGGTGTGTTGTTACACTATCTTCAAGGTGTGATGTTACACTGACTTCGGGGTGTGTTGCTCTGTAAGATGTTTCATTAACCCTCAAAGGTTGGTCATTATTTTGCATAGTACTCCATTACTCCACAGGGTACGTCGTTATTTTATAAAGGGCTTCATTGAAACAAGTAGAGGCGGCTGACGGTGATTAATGGTGGTTAGCGAGTGGTGATCGATGGTGGTCGAAGACTGCAGGAGTAAGAAGCATCGTTGGATCTTCGATGTAAAACACTGGACCTCAAATCCTTCTCCAAGCTAATGTCTTCATCTAGTTCACAGTCTAGTCTTCTTTCAAGAAAGGCAGGGCTCTATTTATAGAATTTATTAGAGGTTTACTTGCAAACAAGGAAGGAATCAGGTTCACTCTATTAGACGACTCGAAGAGGTTTCCTCGATTGTATGACATTTTATAAATATTTAAGTATCTTAACAATGTCATAATTGAGTGTTCTTGGGCTCTTTAAATTTGTCTCATTAAGATGCTTAATTTAACTTTTTGGAATCCAATTAATATTCCAAGTGGGCACTTGAAACTTCAAAAAATGACTTAAAGTCTAGATCTTGACTGGATTTGACTTGAACTAGACCAACTTTGGTGTCATTATGTTCATCTCGTCGAGTCCATCAGTTTGAATACAACTTTGTTAAAATCATAGTCCCAGATATTATAGTTGATTAGTACTTTGAGTATTTATATTTACGTTGATTTTTTTTCCTTTGCACTTTGTGACGATGTATCAATATTTATAACTTTTCTTTCATACTTTGTGACGATGCATCAATGTTTGTAGCTTTTCCTTTGTACTTTGTGACATCACATTAGTTTTTGGAGATTTTTCTTTACTTGATGTAGTTTCTACACATTATGTCATTGTATTTATTCGCATATCTTTAGTCTATGTAATGTAGCTCTTACACTTTTTGACAGAGCACATCTTTTACATTACACTTTCTTAATGTCTCTTCATTATTTATGTCATAATAAAATCTCGGATTACAAAAAGAAGTTAAGAGTTGCGAAAAATTTGTGAAGTTACGAAAAAAACGTTAACCCATCCCGGGTTGTGCTACTTGAGATAAAAAAACTCCCTAATTAGGGGTATACAGCCTATACTAGATTGTTAGCCAGAGCACCTGCTCGACAACTATAACCAAAAAATGGAATAAGTCAGTGGAAAATCCATTAAAGATGTTTAACCCATCCCGGGTTATTTTATAAAGGTGTTCGACGACGTAAACAACAAAGTCAAATGAAATTCACTAAGGGCGTAAGACTCGTCATGAGTTGTTTAGTCAAAGATGTTCTATGATGTTAACATGTTATGGATAAAGTCAAATGAAATTTACAAATATGTAAAACTCATCTGTTATTGTTTAGTAAGAGATGTTCGACGACATTAACATGTTATAAACAAAGCCAAATGAAATCTACTAATGATTTTTAATATATCCTGGGATGTTATTCAATGCTTCTATTTGACGACTATAACTTGTTTTTTAACAGGTTGAATTGAGTCCTTTGTTGGCATCCTTTTTGCCTTTCTTTTTGGTGTAGCCATGCCCTCTTAAAACTTTCTTGAGCTCATGTGAGCACATCCAGTCACCCAAGTCTAAAAATTTGATATAAAGTAGAAACTGATTAGGTGCCATGACCCCAATAATAGCATTGTAGCCCTACATGTGATAAGACTTGTAATTAAAACTAACTTTCATTATTAGTGATTCCATGACGCCTAAATTAGGCATTGTAATGCCCATTGAGCACATTAAAAATGGACATTGACGTCCCAATGTTTCAAATTACATGGCATTGATGCTCAAAATATGCTGCAAAACAAGTCAGTTAATCGCATAAGTATACATATCAATTAATTAATATGTGAATAAAGAGTTTGCATATTGATCCCATGAAAAATGTTGTCAAAATGTTTATAATAGTGAAAGTTCTAATTTACTGAACTGTTTGATCTAGTTTGAAGTGTTTAAAGTGGTAAGGATGAAAATCTAGCAGTCTTAAAAAAGTAGCAAAACTAAAGAAAAGTTGTAAAAATGACAGTGGCATAAGACAAAGAATAACTTTGAGTCCTTCAAATGTGATGAGACACATGCTCCTGTAATATCGTTATAATGTTCTCTTAAATTTTTTTTTATTATGAGTTCCCCTATGTGATAGTTAATAACCACGAATAAAATCAATATAAGCCTATATCTAGGTCATAAGAAGAGTTGAAATTTACTTTATAAGTAAGAGAGACTTAATCATGCAGTATTTTTCAGGACTCCTCGAATCCCTTATCTAGGTTGTAATTTCTCAATAATAATAATTTCTCAATAATAATATTTTTTTTTATCTAGGTTATTATGTGTTAACCTACTTATTCCACTAAGTGACAATTAAAAATCCTATATCACAAGAAGTTTTAACATCATAATTGATCATTTTAGAAGTAAGTGAGGGTAAAAAGTTAACACATCAACATATGAAAATTAAAAGCAGGGAAAACATATACGTGAGAAAACTCAAACAACAAGAAAAACCTATCCTTACATCACAACAACATGAAAAGGAATCAATTACGAGACATGAAGTAAAAAAAGCACAGAAACATTCATTAAACGCATTGAAGAATCAAATGAAATAAAGTACAAAAACTTACAATCAAGCCAGGTATTCTCCGTAATACATTCATTGTAAAATAAAAACACTTCATGATTTCCCTCATACATATCCCTCAAACTCTCTCACCTACAATAACCTCTCCAAACTCGAAATAAAAGTAGCCTAAATTTTCTTCCTAAAGAAATAAGAATGAAAATCGTAGTTTTTGATAAAAAAAAAAACCCTAAAGCTATCTAAAGAAAACCTCCAACTACTTAGTCACATCCTCTAGGTTGTGGCAAAGTTCTCCTTATACATATAAAGCCCTCAACATCATAAAAATACTTGTCAAATCTTGTCATCGACTGTCAATGGTGTACCTATGCCTATGTTCGGTGTACTATATTGTAGGCTGGCGCAGCTATGCTAAGGAATGCAATAGTCACACAATTCACCAAAATGTGTAATTTCTCCACCCTTTTTTCTTTGCACAATGTATGATCAATACTTTTAACCAGTAAAATACCACCACATTACCTTTCACAAGTATAAGATCATGAAAAATGTGACATAAAACATGATATTTAAGTAGAAGTGTATCACAAATTTAAGTCTTATCAATTCCACCAAACTTACTCATTATTTGTCATCAATTAATCTAATATCTAAGTGAAACTCTAATAATATTTGTGGTTCAAATTTGTGAATTCCTGATTCTCTAACAAAATTATATAAGTGTAATAACAGACACACAAATATAATTTTGGATTTTCATTAATTTTGCATAGCACATCCCTTTCTTTAATTGCCCTCTTCATGAGCCTAAGCAGATATCAAAACTCTTAATCTTATGTCATCAAAATATTTTTCCGAAGATATTTTTAACTCAATTAATAGTCAATTAACTAACCCAAAATTACTTAATTTTTTTTTCCTAAATATAATACATAAGAATTTCATTAAGAGAGTTTTGAAGACCTATTAACTAGGAAATGACTTTGATGTCAATTTTTCAATTTTATGCTCATCTCAAGCTTCTTCTCAGAAGGATTAGTCATTTGTCTTTATTTTTCTTTTGGATCAAACATTTCACAATTTTTTATTTTATTTTCTTATCTTCTTCTTAGCCTATTCAACCATATTTTTTTTTTCAACTTTTCAGTTCTTTTAAGAATTATTATATCTAGTTTACAACATTTCTTTTATGGACTTTGAATGTCCAATCACCTTTAATTGATAATTCATGAATGCTTCTTAATGTGAACTCCAAAATAGTATAACCCCTTCAAAGGTCAAGTCTCAATTAAATTGGTTGAGCTGATCAAAGATTAAAAGGCTCAGAATATCTCTATTTAATTGTTTATGTTACAATTACCCTATTTTAATTATGTTGATACTTTTTTAGGGTTCGAGTATACATTGTTAAAGTGAAAGAATCAATTATTAGAACATTGATTCTAATTTTCCTCTTTAATGAGTAATTACAAGTCTAATAAAGTTATTAAATAATCTCAAAAAATTATAAAATTTCTTATCATAGTTAATAGTCAACATCTAAAATATGTGTATTACTCTCATGCAAGTAACCATTTCTAGCTCCCTCCCTTAAAAACTATTCTACCTCATGCATATCACATCAGAATGAAAATAAGCGAGCATGTAACAACAGAAAATAGCATCTCAGAACTAGTAAACATAAATATGAAGCATAACATCACAAAAATATATCAAATGAAAATCTAGAGAGTGCATTATAAAATATGAAAAAACATCACATGAGTGATACATAACAACTTGAAATATATAACTCACCACATCAATGTCCAACATAAAAAAGCTCAATACTCCATATATAGTCAAAAATACAACTCTACCACACATGACAATGGGATTAAGGATAACAAGTTGAATAGGCATAAATGAACATTAGAAAGAAGTCAAGAATAATTGGTTGAAATGTGTTAAATTGAAGATATGATGGTTGAATCTCACCTTAAAGTCCTAGGGCATTTTAAATTTTAGCTTCTTTAGATGTTTCTCCTCCTCCAATGGATAGTCTCACAAGGGGTGCATGAGATGTAGGTATGCTTAGGTCAAAACAGAAGCTCAAAAAAGGCATCAAATGTATAATTCAGGTTTATTAAGGTGATGGTATAACTACGCTAACTGACGGTGTAATTACTTCACCTGCTCTATGCATGATACAAAAGGGGAACAAATATAGTGTGGTTACACAAAACTAGTGTATAGATCCCAAAAATATATTTGTGTAAAACTTATAAATTTGACTCTGCTTTACAACGATGCCAAAAATTAATGCTTTATTTTATGAATAAGAAATTTAAGCAATTTATGTTGTGATTCTATGCAAGTATACGTATCATTATCAAGTAATATAAGACTTTTTATTTAAGACCCAAATATCGATCCCACGAGGAATGCTTAAATTTGAAATTATAAATTAACTAGGAAATTCACAAAAATAAAATGAAATTATTGTCACTAATTTTGAGTTATTTGAGATACTATTAGAACTAAATTATTAACTACTAGCAAAACTAAAATGTAAAGTTTAAACAGTAACTACTAAACTATATTTTATGTGATGAATTTTTCTAATATGAAAAATCATCTTTCCCACTACAATGATTTTTTGGTAAAATGAGATGAGATAAATGGTTTAAATATGTATTATTTCAAATAGGAGAAATTTTAATTCTCTACCCTGATTCGATTCAGTGTTATAGAAAATCATTGGCTAATCTCAGGTTTAGCCTCTAAATCTGTGGTTAGGCTAGGAAGATATTGGCTCTCACTCTAGAACTCTTACTTCCGTTCTCCTGAAGTCTAACACTCGCTTTAGTTCTCAAACACTAAGATCTAATTGGGGATTTTAGTCTATCACCCTAAAATCTCCAATTCTACACCCAATACAGTATATTTTCCTATTTATTTGCACTTAATTTCATGAAAGAAATAATCCTTCATGGAATTAAATGTGATTCTTACTCTTGTTGCAGAACTCATACTCCATTTCCCGGATCATATGTTTCACAACATATTTTAACAATTCAATTGATCAGATCGAAAATTAAATTAAGAACGGAGTTGAAAAACCATCACAATTTATTTTATACTTTAAAATTGGCACATCCAAATTATCTCTTTATTTCACCATATTTCAAAGTAGGGAGAAAGATAAAAGAAATTACTCAGACTTTATGAGAAAAACACAACAAAACACAAATTTCATATATAAAAGCAAGTTCATACAACAATAATAAACAAACAACACTTATCTAAAACTTTTTCTCAAAACAAATCCCTTGTAGTCTCTATCAGAAGATGTAGGAAGAAAAAATCTCTCATTTCTCTCCCTCTCTAACACTCTTATAGAAGAATTCATAGCTAAACTCACCACAAAAACTCAAAACTCTAAAGAAATAAATGACTGATGGACTCTAAGTGGCTGTGGGGAATGTGGAATAACATGGAAGAGAGTGGAAAGCGATCAAAAGGGCGAAAAAAGGAAAGGGGGTCTTTTTAGATCAATTTTTGCTCTAAATATAGCATAATGTCAGTTTTTCAGTAGGTGCATCAAAAAAATCTTCAAAAAACATCCAAATTTGTCGAACCTTCTAGAAACAGGTATTGCACCGACTTTGGCGCCGTCGACACTCATTATGGCGTCGTCGGCGCTAGTGGCCTGTGAACTCTGTTAAATGGCGCCATCGGCGTTGAGGATAGTCCGACCTCTGTTTTGTTGGTCTGCGCCATCGGCATCCATCCCGACATCATCGGCTTTGAGTATTTCTTCAAAAACGTCATTGTGACTCCAAATTTCATCATTTTTGCTTCATTTTTATTTCGAGTCCTAAAAATTAACAAACTGCAATAAAACAACTATCGCTACACCTAACAAAACCTAAAATATAGGTCAAAATATGCATATATTTTTGGTGTATCATGTATCTACACTAAAATTAGCATATATGTGTGACCAAAATTCTCAAAATGGCTTAATTAGCCTCTCTAACCTTATTTTAGGCCTGAAATATACAAACATCTATCTTAACACACACAAAAGTAACTTTTAAGCAAATGCAGTGTAAAAACACACAAAATATACTCAAATTAAAGGATAACATTTGGGTTGCCACCCAAGGTAGTATTTGGGTTAACATCCTCAGTCAAACTATACTAAACCAATTTAAGCCTAAAAGGGTTCTCCATGATTAAATTTCTTTCTTAGTAATCCTTGATCAATCTCCTTATGTTTTAGATATCCAAAAGGATTTTTTAAATTATCAACTATCTTTCCTAATCTAGGATCTTCCTTAAAAATATGTGTTATGTTTAAACTTCTCAGTAATTTCTCAATCTCACTCTTGCAATAATCCTCCAAAGGGTATATCGAGGTTCAAATCAAATGATAAATCATAAAGCATATTTCTTAATCCAAAGCTCTCAACAACTCTTCTTCTTGTAACTCACCCGACTTAGCAAAACTCGTGAGAGGCATAACAAATGATTCTCCTAAAAACTCCCACTCTCTTTACTCATGATACATTCTAGTCTTATCAATGGGGCTCCTTATACAGGTGTTCCAATATATGGTGGCCATAAGCTCAATTATCTCTCTAACAACTCCAGGGTTCATCGTAAAAACGAAAATATTATTCCTTAATAATTTTCCCATAAAATTCATCCAACATAACTTGCTCTTTTAGGTATAATTCTATAGATTAAAAAACTTGGCTATAACTATTTGACCGCTACTTACTCTAACAGTATACCTACTGATTTATGGTTTAAATATTATAATTTTAAAAATATATTTTATAACTTTAATAACTTAATTTTCCACGATTCATCGCTACTAACCAGATATAAACGCAAGCGCATGTAACATTAAAGTAATATAGAATTTTCTTTAAATCTTTAAGTACCGATCCCACAGAGAAGCGAAGTAAGAAACTAAGTTTTTGTCAGCTCTATTCGGTCTTAGTTCAGAATTTCAAATAAGAATATTTTTTCTAATAACTACGCCTAAATACAAATTTAAATATAAAGATAAACCTAACTAGATAAATTGGATTGGTAAATTTTGATATGTAAAAACTACACTTTTCTTGTGATGTCCTAAAAAATGTGTAAAAATGAGATGCATATAATCTAATATAGCCAGTGACAATAGGAGCATAAATCTAAGTTACCCTCATCCGAGTGTACAACATAGCTTAGTTAACCAAGGGTTGATTCCTTAAAATAACTAGATTGTCACGACGAAACTTCTAGTTTGTCACTCTAGAGTCTCTTTCTTATAATAGCCCTCTAATTGGCTCAATCTTAGATTTAAGTTGTGAAGCCATAGATCAAATTTGTTGGAATCTAGTCTGTCACCTTAGAAACACCAAATTACACCCAATCAATGACTATCTCCTTAACATTGTATTGGATCTTTGGACTATTATTCATTCACCCACCCATAAATTCAATGTGGTTATTCCTAGTTGTTAAAGCCATAACACTGCCGATTCTCATAGTTTATAACAAATTTTAATATACCAATTAACCAGATTGAATATGTAAATAAAGCACAAAATAAGAACCATCATTTTGATATAAAAAGCCTATTCTAACATGCATCATAACATCTTAAACATTCACCTAATTAACTGCAAAAGAAAAGTGTAGATATTCCACTTCACAAAGCATTTGTCACACACAACAAAAAACTTCATATCAAAGAAAACCCTAAATAAGTGTTTTTAGCAAGTACAAGGCTACAATACTTAGTTGTTTTCCCCTGAAAGAAAGATAAAAATCCCTCCAACAAAGTCTCATGCTGATCCATGCAATGCTAATACAATCCCATACAAATATCTCCCAAAATCCCCTCTTCAATCTCTTTAGAAAAGGTAGAAATCTACATTTTCTACTCCTATCTATGACCTTTTGGCTTTCTTAAAAAATTCCAAGGGGGTATGTCGAAAAGTCCCCTTAATGTATCTCTTAAAATCCCCCAAGAGTCACTTCAGATATCTCTTCAAAATTCGTCCAAATACATTGTATTTTTAAAAAAACCTATTATGGTGCCTATACGCCATTCTTCTAGAAGCCTAAAAATGACTACATGGTGCCCATACGCCAGTTGTGTCGCAATGGCACTAGGTTCTTTATTTCCACGTACAGGGTCTGGCGCTTAAGCGTCATAAGCGGCGCTTAGGTGTCTATTCACTTTATGATCCTTCGCTCCATTTATCCCATTTTATTTCACTTTCACTCCTTTTTCTCAAAAACTATATCTCTTGTACCTGAAACCAAAAACACCCAAAATGCATTCCATTAAAGTGCTATATCATTAAAAATAAGCATAAAAAATATAAAAAAAAGTAGTATATTTTTAAGCATGTCACTATTCATCTATACCATGACCTTGATAATCTTTAAAGTTTTGGGAAAACTTTATAGATTTTAAGACATCAAATGTCTCTTATTTATCATTCACTCTCATGGTAAGTTCCCTCTTATGTACAACAATCATTGCTTACCCAGTGGTTAAAATGGGCCCTCCACGTATAATGGAAATTTCCTTATCTTAATCTTTATCCAAGCTAATAAAATCGGTATGAAAGATGAACTTAGCAACTTTGAGCAGAACATCCTCGATTTTCCCCCATGTATAAGTCAAAGAGCTGTCAACTAGCTGCAGAGCCATGGTGATGGGTATTTAGCCATTGTACCTTTCCAAAAATTGGGTATTGCATTATCTTTCCCACTACCAAAGCATCATTTAACTCTTGATCATGTAAAAGTTCTCCAAAATGAAGCATAGCAACAAAACAAATATAGTAAATTTGAATGCTATTATTTCTCACTAATGCGAATCATAATGACCCAACTCTCATTCTCAACATCATTAATCACTATCAATAATAATTGATAAATCTGGGGAAAAAAAATTACATTTTATAAGCCATTAATAAAAGACAATAAGGTCATTAATCTCAAATTATCCGACAAATTTTTTCTCACATCCTTAAGTTGCCTGCTACTTGAGCACTATAATACTTATCAATTGGTATGGTTAGATCATACAAAAGTATATAGAGCAAAATAATTCAAATAAGCTATTTCTAAAAAAATAATGAGAGAAATTGAATCATCTTTAAATCGACTTTTAGGTATGATTGAATTATTTTCAAACTATGATTAAAAATATTGAACCATTTTTAAAGCATGTTTGAACCTTGATCAAATGAATATCAAACCATACTTGGAATAACAATTGATCAATCTTTAAGTGATGATTGAATCACAATTAAATAATGATCAATCCTTTTTCATATTTGAATAATGATTGAAGCAACTTCAAACAATGATCGAATAATCTCAAAACTGGTTTTGAATACTGATTGAACAATGATGGATTCACTTTTAACTATGATAGACGTATGTTTAATCGTTATTCAATTATTGTTCGATGATATTTCAAACAACAATTGAACCATCCACGACTCATTTTATACCATGGTTGATTTGTGCTTGATAATATTTCAATCATCATTGAATCATTGTTCAAATATGATTCTATCCTTATTTGATGAAGTTCCTACAAGTGATTTGGGTTTTTGGTATATCCACCGACATTCTCAGTTTGAGATTTACTGTGCGAGCAAATTATTCGAATTTAAATAAATCAAATGAATAACACTACTACATTTCTCAGATGATCAATGTAGAAAAGACCATCACAGTGAAACAACGTCACAACTTAACACCCATGCTGGAATAAGAAAACACGAGGAGGTGATGTGAAAAAGAATGATGCGAGCTCCTATGATAAAAGTGTAGCATAATTGATCCACAAATGTTTCAACTATTTTGTAAACAATGAGAATATTTTGCTTTTCAACAAAATTTTTGAGGACAACAACAACAATAATAACCTTTATCTCACTAAGTAGGGTCGGCTACATAAATCCATTTTTCTATTATGTGCTATTAATTGTTATATTAACAAATCTTTAGAGTATATTTCTAAATAAATAAATAAATATGTTTTTTGCCTTATAAAGTAAAAATTCTTATAGAAGTTTTTTACACCTTAAATTCTCCCTTCACATACATTGTATCAGCCTTTGCATTTCCATCTTTGTATTCTGCAACCCGAAAAGAATGTAACAGAAGGGCATGTATCCAATCCCAAAAATTTTCCTTTGCCGCATTCTGTCCGCTTAGTGGAGAAAGAGGAAAGGGGAGGGGATGCTGAGTTCGTAACATTTTTGTCACAATCTTCGCTGCGACGATGTCTTCACAGGACGATGTACAACGGAAGAGAATCGCTACTTTTCTCCAGGCCCTTTGCGCAGCTAAGTATGTGCGGGAGGACAACGTTCCCTGTCAAATCGAGGAGGTAAGCTTGATTTGAATCTAATTTCTTTCCCCTTTTTTCTCTTTTTTTTTTTCATGGAGTTTTCATCAACAAGGGCATAATAGATTCCACTTTTTCGGCGCAGGGGCTCTTCCTGGGGTCAGTGGGGGTGGCGTGCAATAAGGAAGCTTTGAAAAGTTTAAAGATCACGCATGTGCTGATTGTTGCCAACTCTCTCGAACCTGCCTTCCCAGATGATTTTATTTATAAGAAGATTGAAGGTGATCCATGTTTTTTCTTCTGTTTTTCTTACATCACTAGTCATAGCGGGTTTATATCTCTAAATTCTATAAATTAGGGCAGATGTCAACGAGTTATATCCTAAAGTTTACTTTGTTACATTTAAATTCAAACAAATCATGGACTTACTTGGCATGCATTTTCTTTAGAAATTTGTAAAAATGCAAGTGCATTTAGTTTGAAGTTTGTGATTGTATATTGGAAACACGCATTAAAGTTTCAAGATATATACTAATTTTGTATTAGGTTTATAAACTTGACTGATTTATATGTACATGCTTCTAGTTTTAAACTTGGGATGGCCGAATGGGATTTAATGGGTGAATAGTGATTGATGTCTTCTTTGTTAGGCAATATATGGAATTCGAGAAATTTTACAACTTGATAAGTTGAAGATTGTTTGAAGTAGTTCAAGGCAATGCATAGGAAATGATAATCCTGTAAGTCCAACAATTAGCAATCGTTAGAGTCTTTATTTGTGATTCTTTATGCCAACTTGTGTCTCAGCGGGCCTAATTTTGATTTTCCTTTTTTTGCTTTGGGTTCCAGGCTTCCGAAGGCAAGTTAGAAATTCTGACAATTGTATTTTGAGGGATTTAACTTATTTTCTATTTATATTGTATGTTTCAAAATAAATTGAAGACAAGTGGCATAGATAACGTGAATCATTCTTTGTCCAAGCTATATATATATATATATATATATATATATATATATATATATGGATGTCATTTGCACAATGTCACATTAAATATATGCAAACTAAAATATATTCATAATCTAGTGTTTTTCAGAGCAATTCTTAAAGTTTTTAAATGATGATAAACTCTCCTTCAAAAGAAGTTAGCATGGACATGCCTATTTAATCATACAAATTCCGAGGTTATAGATTTTGTTAATTGGATTTATTGACTATAGTTCTTTGATAGATATGATTAGTCGTAAAACTCATTGAGAATCTTACCCATTTTCATGTTCATACTCGATGGGTTTTGAAATTCTGATCTAAATAAACACAATAAAACATAGTAATAATTTGATATTTTGAAAGAATAACAAGGTGGACCATTAGCATGAAAACAAATTTTTTATATGATCGTGAATAAAGTCTAATTTTGCAATGAAAAAGTATACCTTTTATGTTAGAGCAATTAAATTTCGAGTTTGAAAAATTCTTACTTATCTCATGTTTGAACTAATATTAAAGTAACTCGAGTTTGGGTTGATACGGTTCTAATTATGTTATTGTACTAGATTGGGTGTAGTTCTACTTGATAATGATGAAAGCATAAGCTATGATTAGATTGACAACTTGTAGTGATGGCAATGTGCAACAAGTTAATGTTTGGAGATTAGAGATGACAATCCATGAGAAGGAATGTTGCAATCAATGCTTTGGTTGCAAAGTTGATTCGATGATGAGTAATCTTTCATAGTGGCAATGTTGGTTGAGGTGGTGAAGAATTGGAATAGGTTATTGATCCATTATAGAAGGCTGACTAGGGATGGAAATGATCAGGGTTGAAAATTTGTTTGGGGATGATGATTGTTTTGGATTTGTAGCACCATTGATTATTCTGGTGAAGCGAAAATGATTTAACTATGGTGTGTCAAATCAAGGGTGAGCTTGAAATAATTAGAGGATATGCTATCAGTCTGTTTGGATGGATTGATTTATAGATTTGTCAAATTGAGTGAAACGTAAATCTGAAATCCAAAAAATTGAATTGATTGAAATTTTTCTAAAATTGATATAACTTATACCAAAATGTATTTTGCTTTAACTGTTTCAATTTTGAGCAAACAAAAATTATGTACTAGGCCAAAAATTATTAAAAATTAAGGTTTTACTTTAAACTAAGAAATTTTAGATCTCTTTATTGTCTTCTCAACTTCTTTCTCTTCCTTTAATGGATTGCTAGATTAACGAAATGAATCCTAATATTATTTAATTTTTGAGTTTAGTTGATTTAATGGGATAAAAAATATCTGAAAATTAAAAATCCAATATTAAAATTTTAAAAACTAAAAACCGAATCATTTTTTCAAAACCAAACCAAATCAGCCTAATAAGCTCAATTTGATCTAGTTTTTTTGGTTTTAACCAAATAATACACCAAATAATGCACAAAAAGCATTTTGATGCAAGCAAACATCAATGAATCCAGAATTAGTAACCTCTGTTCAAGTAGGTCTTAATATATCTTGTTGTAAATTTTGAGAATTGTTTAGTTGCCCGATTCCTTAATTCATCTAAATCTATGGATTTTTTTGTAAGATTTCAAGATTATGGGGAGCTAAAAGATTTCATGAATATAATCTTAACTAGTTAAAATCTTCAATAATTAAGTTAATCTTTTAATCCATAAATGCAAATAGTATATGTTTCATGTAAGTGTACGCGGTCCAAATATCAATCCCACAAGGAACTATATTATATCTTGGATTAGACCAAGTATTATTCTAATCAACTTTGAGTTTTATTCACTGATTGCAAGTTTAAGTGAGCAATTGAAAGTTTAAAAATGAAAAAGAACTATTTTCTTATTTTTTTAGTTTTGACAGAAAATTCCTTTGAATTAGTAAATTGCTTAGGTTTAAAATCATCAAAATCATTACAAAATGTGTTGTCAATCGAGGACTAATCACTTCTTATTCTCTATTGAGATATTAAGAACCATTGGAGCTTCATGTTATGGTTTATTTTTTTAAATCCTGCAAGAACTCCCAAGATTTTACAATTATCTAATGATTATACTTCCTTAGTAGCAACATTTCTATTCTACCAAAGAAATGTATGTTTACCTAATCGTTCAAATAGTTTTCTTTCAAAAGCTTAGATTATGACCGGTTTAACGAGCAATTGTTGTACAGTGAGCAAATAAAATTTGAAAAGTGAACACACCAACCTGATTCAGTAAATTCTACAAAGACAACTTGGATTAACTTTGAGAGATAAACAAAACACTAATTCTAAGAAGATAAACCTAGTTATAAATCATTTTTATTAGTAGGAACAAGTGTTTACAAACCCAAATAAAAATATAAGAGAAGAAGGAAAGAAAGCACGTGGAATTAGATTCACAAAAGATATTCTCGCTCCTTTGATTTGCTCCTTCAATGATGCTCTCCTTACTTCCCTTTTCTTTCACATAGGTCCTTACTAATTCACTCTTCTAACACACACTTTCACTCCACACACTTTTACCACACTCGCTACAATCTTTAATGTTCTCCTTCTCTTCTAAACTCTCCTATTTATGAAGTTCCCTTTTAAATCACAAAAGAAATAGTTAAATTGGGAGGAAAACAATCTCTTGTTAGGAGGTAACGCCACGATGCTGTGATGTAGCGCCACAACGCTTCTATGAACGCAGTGGTGGTGGATTTTTGCTTAAGGTTGCCAAGCTCTCGAGTTTTTGGATCATTCTCATGCAAGTTCTAGCTTCATAAGCATAGCGCTACGGTGTTGAAAGATTGGCGCTGAGTTGCTAAGCCCTCAGGTTTCTAGCCTCTTTTTTCACACACAGCGCTTACACATTATCTTCATAGCACTGCAACGCTGATGCTCTAGCGTTGATGCACTATAAGTTTAACATTGAGACGCTACCTGCGATTTTCACTTGTATTTTAGTTGGCTTGTCCCTTTTCATTCCTATCATAAAATATAAACAAATACCACAAAAACATGAAATAGAACAAAAAAAAAAAAAAAAAAACAAACACTTAATTTAACATGTTTTCAACCACTTTACATTTCTTAGTCTCTATCATTTGTGAAGTTACACTTGATCCTTTAACTTGTATATCTTAGTAAAAAAAAAAGAAAAAAAAGAAAAAGAAAACTACAAGCATATCCTTAAAAACTATGTGATTATATGCTAATATTAGAAATACTAAAAGTATTATATTTATATTTGTTACCATAATTTTAAGCACAACAAGAGTAATTATTTTAATTATTATGTATAATCATAATCAATCAAGCAAGATCAGTATGGCAACATCAACATGGTGATATCAAAAGTATCACATTAATAATAATAGTACCAACAACATTATAGTTGTTAAGATGTCACCATCTAAACATAAAATAAAGGAGATAAGTGTCAAAATGGTTTTTAAGCTTTTTACAGTGGACTGTTTTAGTACTTAAAGTTTATAAAAGTATCAATTTAGTTCTCAAAATTTTTTAATGTAGGGTGATGTTGTCCTCAGACTCTTTATAGGGAGGACCTTTTTAGCCCCGGTAAAAAATATATGAGGATTAATTTGACACTTTTATAGACTGTGATTAAAATGACTCAATGTAAATAGTCAAAGTTTATTTTGGCACATTAATCTAAATGAAAAATTAGAAATTCTAATGAGAATAATCAGAGACTATTTTGGCACATTAGACTAAGATAAAATATAGAAATTCTAATTTGGGGAGCAATTGCAATACAACCTAAACCTATTCCTCGTATTCATAAAATGTGCACTCATTAAATTTTGTGCTTGCATATAGTTGGTGTTGAGCATCAAGTTGCCTATAGCCCTCTTCCAGTATTTGAAAGTGTTGATACAAGTATCCAAGCCATTGACATTGTTGAAATAGAGATCTTTTTTTGCTGCAATAATGACATTGTTGAAATAGAGATCTCTTTTTCCTGCAATAATGACCGTGATACTCCCAGGGAACAAGAATAGGCATACCCTGGATGGGCTCATGACATCCTTGAGAAGGGTGATATTTTATTCCATATTTTAAAGATTGAATTATTATTGAATGATAAAATCAAAGAGTTACCTTGAAGTAGGAGTAGAACTGCGTATTGTTTTGGATATAAAGGTAGAACATCATAGAGGATGGTGGTATATACTCGTCAACTGATGAAACAATGTCTTGAACAACATAGTTGAAATGGTGGGTCACCATTTTTTAGGATTGTGGGAAGATCTCGTAGATTTGGCGATAGGTTTGTGCATGAGCAACCACCGAACCTTAATTGCTCAGTACAAGCATTTTTTTTTAGCATTTGAAATTAGGTTTATTGGCACATCCCTAAGCTGAATAAATGCAATAGATACCAAGTAAAAACAATTGCATTATCTGTCAAATGATCAACAAGCATATCAAACACATGGTGAATTTATGTATAACTCAGAGGGGACAATTGTCCGCCTTGAATTTTGGTATTTTATTTATGAATGTGGATACTTTTATCACCAGTCACTCCTAAAAACTAGAATGTCTTGTTTTAATCTTTTGCCCCCTTCTAAAAACTAGAATATGCCTTCTGTTTCCCTGATAGACTATTTTTTGGGCACGTTTGCCGGGTCACATCATCTTGTAAGTATGCAAATTATTTTAATCAAATTTTATTTTATTTTATATGATTTATCCTAATTCAACATGAATCAAGCAACAATAATTTATTAGAAGATAAATAATTTATTATAATATAATAAAAAATATTTAATAATCTTATTTAATGCTTCAAACATTCCACTCCAACCTTCAAGCCAAATGCTGCTTAAACCTATCTGAAAGATAGGCTTTGCGTCCAAATTTAAAAGTATTTATTTCTTTTGCTATGTGGGACAAAAGATCCTTCCACTTTCCACGTTAAAACGTATGAAAGCTCTTTACCTAATGGCATTTACATAAATACCACTCAATCCCTATTTACCTGGGGCAAAATTTACATAAATAACACCCGATCTCTGTGTATTTACATATCTAGCACCTATGTATCTACAATAAACAAATAAGGAACTTTACCAGCTCCATATTTTTTTATTTTTTTAATACTTTAGTATTGCTTTCTTTCATAATGTTTTTGTATTTTAAAAAATGCTATACCTTTTTGAGAAATTTGACAAATCTAGTTTTTTTTAAAAATTATTTCTAAACTTATTTTATTTAAATAAATAATATTTTTAGTTGTAATTTATATTGAATTTTACATCAATATCGAAGTTTAATTAATTATATTAAAGGGCTTGTTCATATGCTCGTTAAGTCAAATCAGAAGCTTTTTATGCTTATGCACAATATTGTATTTTTCAGGGTTTGAGAGTTTTGTCCCTTGTATTTTAGTCAAATCAAAAGCTTGATTATACTTAAGATTTATCTTTATTGATTTCTTGTTAAATTATTTTTACCTGATTATAATTATTAATTTTGATGAAATATATTATTTCAAGTGGACGTTAACTTCCAGATTGGATTTTTATTGCTTAATATTTTACACAATAGGAAAACTTTGAGATTTAGTTTGGAATGAAATACTATTCATTTAGTTGAAATAGCTGGTTCTATTACCAGGTAATGAGATTTAGTTTGAAGGTTCTATTTTGAATTATTTTCTATTCAACTTATTAGTTTTGATATAATTAATTTATTTATAGAATTTATTAAGCTCTTATTTATATAATTAAGTTGGATACATACTTGTATTTCTACATACATATAGATACACACTCACATATATATCTATATCTATGTCTGTATATATAAATGAATGATGTGTTTCTACATACATATAGATAAACACACACATATAGATCTATATCTATATATATAAATGAATGATGTGTTTAAAAGCACAAGAAATTGAAATATGACATCACAATTTTCCAGTGTGAACCAAACTTTTCTATCAACCATTTGAAATCAATTTTTGTTTAAAAAAAAATAAGAGCTTAAGATTTATCTTTGAAATATATTTTCTATCAACCATTGATTCATACTACCAAGAACATGTGAATAAGAGCTAGCTTATCACAACAAGTCTCAACGTAAAATAATATCAATAACCATAAAAATATACGTGTGATAATATAAATAATATTACATAGACTATAATAATTCAAAATCAATCTCAACTATAATAGAAAGTATCAAAGCAATGCCAATAATTTCAGGCCACCTGTTATGCAAATTAGGCTATTCACTGAACTTCAAATTTGATGTATTTATTTATTTATTTATTTACTTAGTAACCCGTACATCAGCTGGAAAACTTAGTTTTGATTGCTCATTTTGCTCAAATAAAGCGGTCTCTAAGCTTTTAGCCAGGCGCATATGGCACCTTCCACCTCGTGCTCTATTAATTCTACGCTGAGCTTGCCAAAATAGTTTCAAAACTTATGTTAAGTGTAAGACTAAAAGGGAAATTTAGTCATTTGTTAGTTATTGCCGTGGGATATAAATAGGGCTTAATATGTTTAGGGTTAGGTTCTCTTCAATCTAGGGTTAGGGTTTGGGAAAGCTCGTTTACCTCTCAAAGTGTAGTTGATTATCTTTTATGTATTTGAGTTATGTTATTTTGTGCTCATGAAATAAAATATTTTGTTTATCTTTATATCTGTCGAAGCTCGCGTCTTTTTTATCAAATTAGTAATAGAGCCTCTCTCATTGAACCTCTCCATATAGTGCTATTAGAACTAGCTCAGAAGCCAACGACGGGATCGTAACACATTCCAAATCGAAGAGATCGCCTTCTTAACCAACCTCGCGATACATTCACCATCATGGCCGAACATCGCGATTCAATCGAATGAACTAGCGGGGTAGCCAATGATGGGATTGCAATGCATTCTAGATTGACAAAAACACCTTCGTGACTAAAACTCACGATATAGTCGTCATCATGATAAACCTCGTGATATAGTCATGACTTAAGATAACAGGGAAGCCATGGACGAGATCTTGACTTATAGTAGATCCGCCGTCATGGTAAATAAAATAATCCTAGGAGTAATGACGGCTAAGAACTTAGATGTCTTGTAGGAGAAATTAGAGCGAGAGGTGAGCCAAATCATATCTGAAATGGAAGAACTTTTTTCGGCCATGGAGGGGAGATTCATGATTATGAAAGAAACGATGAATAAGATCACAGAGGTTCATGCAAACCCATCGCTGCCCGCCATATGATTGAGCGATGGCATCTGCAGCAGACACGAGTGGCATTAATCTGATGAATTTGAGCTACATCTAGGCAGTGTCACTACCTTAGGGGGGATCTGGAGCCACAGGATTGAGCGAAGTAGTCGGGAATGGATTCGAGTGGCAACATGTGGAGGAAATTGAACATCTAAAAGATTGGAACAAGCGACAACATGCATAGTGGGACAACGTGTAAATCAGGGTTGGAGAAGATAGGTTCAAAGGATTTCGGTCTAGAATAGGAAACCGCGGTGGGTTGGACCCCGACGGAGGGTTGCATCCAATAGTGTCAGTGCCTTTAGCTGCAACAGTCTTTCGAGCGGAAGGTGATTCAGTAGCTTATGGGGATGAGTGAGTTGATTATGGGGTGAGCTAGACTTATGGAAAAAAAAAATCAATATTGGTGGAGGAAGGGAACTCAACCCCGGTTTCATAGGTGAAATGAGCTTTAATCAAAAAAATTGGGGAAGAGACTCATGCATAAGGAAGCCTGAAAATGCCAATTTTTGAAGGAGAGGATACTTTGATGTTAATGAACGGACAAAAGAATAAAAATTGATGGCGGCGGTCCTGTGTTTGGAAGGGAAGGCTTTAGTGTAGTGTCAATAGAGAGAACATCCTTAGCCAATCATAACATGAGAATATTTCAAAGGTCAATTGTTGAAGCGTTTCAGAGCCATGCAGGATGGGGATTCACATGAGCAATTTTTTGCATCGGTCCAGTAATGACATGTCATGGATTATAGGAGGAAATTTGAGATGCTATGCGACCATTTCTTAGAAGATCACATTGACTATTTGAAGAAGTTGTTGGTGGTACTTGGGATGTCGGTGAATCCATCGAAGGTGACATCTATGTTTGATTGGCCACTAAGTATGACATTGAAGTGGTTGAGAGGATTTCTAGGACTTGCATGATACTCCCGTAAGTTTGTGAAGAGTTATAGTTCAATTGCGTGGCCGTTGGAGGAGCAATTGAAGGATAATTTTTCAGTTGGGGGAAGCTGCGAACCAAGCTTTTGAAAAGTTAAAAAAGGTAATGATGAGTGTAGTAGTGCTGGTGGTACTTGATTTTAGCCAACCATTCATTGTAGAGACGGGTGCCTTAGGATATGGGTTAAGATTATTCCTTATGCAGTGTCTATGACCCATCGCTTATTTTGGTCAAGTGTCGACTGCGAGAGCTAGGCTCAAGTGAGTTTACGAGTGGGAGCCATGACTTGATCCAATAGGAGTCTCTTCTATTTTGACGATAAGGCATCTTTTGTGAGGGAAGTAATGTTAGACCGGAGCTTACAACATCGTCATTCTCGTGCCCCACTAAGTCGACGTCGAGTCTGCCAAAGTAGTTTGATGACTTATGTTAGGTGCAAGACTAAAAGTGCAATTTTTCATTTGTTACTTATTGTTGTTTGGGTATAAACAGGGATAATATGTTCGAGGTTAGGTTATGTATGCTATTGTTCTCTGGAGTCGTAGGAATTAGGGTTTCAGAGAGATTGCCTACCTCCTGAATTATAGGTGTTTATCTTTATGTATTTCAGATTGTATTGTTTTGTTTAGTACCGGTGGAATAGAATCAATGCTTTCTGCCTTAATTGCTGTGGAAATTTGTCTCGTTTCTATCAAAAGCTTTCTTAAAATAATAGTTACCATTATCAGTGGTGTTGCACTAGTGATTGTGAAGGCTAGCTGCTGCCCCACTTGGATTTTTTTGGCTGGAGGTGTTCAGATCTTGAATTAGGAAACTTACTTTCTCGATATTAATTGGTCACTCTCTGTTTCTGTTCTTTTCTATTATCTCTTTATTGTCACCCTATTGTGGCAATAGAATGCCAAAAGTTGTGCTAGTTAGCTTTATTGGTTCAATTATCATTGGCTATGAGTGTTATTGTGCCATTTAGATTTTAAAGCAGTGCTACCAGGTTTGCAGAACTATGATTTTTCCGTTATCTTGAAAATAAATATCCACGTACCGCGGTTGGAGAAAACATCCAAGTTGATTCAAATTAGTGTAGAAACTATACATCCAAACAGAAGTACAAACTTTGCTAGGAAAGTCAGGATTAAAATAATACACTTTGAGATCATAGAGAATTTGTGAAATGTTATAAAATATTGCTGATAAAAATTGAATGGAATTAAATGAGTGTGATGAACTTCTTTGTGAAATTGAAAAAATAAAATATTCATTTACTTTTTATAGATGTCTTTGGACATTTGACTTGTTTACATATATAAGCAACTGGCAGTCATCATCAAATAATTAAAACAACAATAAAGCATTCCTGTCATTACTGTTAACATAATGCTGTACAAAATACAACTGAAACATGAACCGCACCATAAAACCCCTTTGCATTCAATATATCTTAATAACAACATCCGGGCATGTGATCTGTTCTATGATCAATACTGGAATCACCTAAAATATCATAACATAAACACATTTTGCAACACATACTTATTATCTGCTGGATTAGGCAACCCAATTATGTATAATCAATAATATGTATTTTTATCATGCATGTGCTCTATCCAAGCATAGCGAAACACAGTTTTGCAAGTTAAATCTCGCTGTTATGGTTTTACTGAGCCTGAAATGTGGTAAAAAAATTAAGAATTTTTTTGATCAAGGTTACACATTACAGCATGAGCAGTGCAGGGCCATTTGTGAATTGAATCTGTCTAACCAACCACAACCATACTAATGAAAGAGGGTTCACGAAGAGATGAGAAGAGGTTTTGGTGAGAAGCAATCAAATCTCTTAAACCCTGAAGCTAAGGGAATTTGACAAATCCTATTGAGCCAAAGTTTAGTAAAGCCAGCCAGACTTACAATTTAGGATCCTCTTATAACGTTCTTGGGACTTTTTGGACCAAATATTGGATTTAGAAGTAAATAGCAACCAAATCCCTAAGGATGTTATCATAAATTTTGTAGTATTTTCCGCAATATCCACACATTATTGTTTTCAGAGAATGTTCTATTTTATTTTGTAGTTTAGACTGCTCTGCTCAGATTTTTAATTACATTTTTTCATGTATAAATTCAGTGAGCATTCACTTCATTTTATCTCATTGTACCATTCACACCTTTTAAGAGTATTTTAACAAAAAATTAGCTTGCCAATATTTTGTAATGATTTCCTTGATCATACAATTTTGTGAACTGACTAAATATTTCTGGATTTACGTAGTTCTTGACACTCCCGTTACCAACATAACAAAACACTTCCAGGAGTGTTTTGATTTCATTGACGAAGCAAGACAAGCTGGTGGTGGAGCATTGGTGCACTGTTTTGCGGGAAGGTCAAGGAGGTATTCTGATTACTTTTGATGTTCCCAGTATTTGTTCTTGAAGAATCGTTGCTATTTAGATGGTTTATAATGAATGAAAAACAGCGGAGTAATTATATTTTTATTTTTCAACAACAAAAAAGGAAGCATTCTTACGTTGATTCTTGTTAAAAGCTGTATTTTAGCATGGGTGTTAGGTTACATATTTTTTTCCCGGCAGCTTCTAACTGATCATTTCTTGTTGCCTTAAAAAGCCCCATCATATTATAATTTTGATTCAGCCAAAAAATGTGCATTGGAAGCCCCACCCCTTCTGAGCAGACTGGCCTTGCATCATTATTGGGGTTACCCTTGTAAAGCAGGTTATTCATCTTAATGAGAGCTGTAAAGGCTATTTTGCTACAATCATTTCAAAGTGACCATAACTAGTTATGGTCACCTCGAAACTATATTCTTTTATGAATAACCTATGAAATATATATTTGCCAATTCATACAACTTTCTTACTTTCCCACTCAAATTTAATTCAAAAATATCTTTAAATATCCATTAACCTCAACATCACACCAACTCATACAAGTTAAAAAAAACTTAGCTTACTTTCGTTCTATTTCCCTTCCCCTCTTCTTCCCTTCAGTTATTCTTTGTTCTAGTTCTTGGTTCTTTGACATAACACTGAATGGATTGGGAAATGAGGGAAAACTTCAGTATATTAGGTTTTAACATGCACATATGCGTACATACATATAAAAAAATACATATACATACATACATGCATATGCATATTTTTTTTTAATAAAATCCCAAGGGCAATTTTATTAAAGAGAAAATGGTACAGATAGGTTGTATGAGTGAGGCCAAATAAGTACCCAACCCACACGTTACAACACACAAAAAAGAAAAATAAAAACCCAAAAGTAGATGGTACATATAAAATCAATTGGGACGACCCAATTTAGTTCTGTCTCTGTCGCTAGTTCTCGGAAGGGAATCAACTAACAAATTGCTGAGGTGCGTACCATTGCCAGAAGTAACCAAATTATCATCCATTAGATTCCCTAGCTCAAGCAGATCTCCATTCTTCTTCTTCCTCCTGGAAGTGTAGACTTGTCATTCCTCCTCCAAAGAATGTTGCTCATTCGGATGAGGTGGTAGTGCTGTAGTAGAAAGATTGCCAACAGTTGTACCCACAATAGATTCTAGTGTATGTGAGGTATGAGTTGTCGCCTCTACACCTGATACTTCCATAAGATGGGGAGCTACAAGTTTTTCCTGATTATCAGTCCGTGTAGGTAGGGATCCTTTAGTACTGTTTTCAATAAGGTTTGAAAGTGTAGGTTATTCAGCAGAGCCATCCAATTTCATATCAATCTCAAATACAATATTTTCAGGGGGGTTCACAGGGGCAATCAAGTCAGATACCAAGTTCTGTCCTGTGGTAGTTTTCTCTCCAGGTGGAACAGATATGTCCAGAGCAGTGGGGTTAGATCCATCATTATTTCTTTGATCTTTAGATTTTAAATTAGGATGAAGCTTATGAAATTTATCAAGGATATGCCTAAACATCTTACAATGGGAACAATAAGAAGGTCTGTGCTCCATGACGATTTGTTGTCAATGTTCATTATGAGTTGTGTGCCTAACCAGACTTCAGTAACATCGGGTAAAGTATAATATCTCTTTTCACAAGTATTCTGGCCACAAAAGGTCTGGTTATGTTGGAAGTGGGTAGATTTAGTTGCATATGGTCTCCAAGTATGACTCCAATAGAGTAAAAAACCTGATGATGAAAAAAGTGCAGCTTGAAACCAGGTAGACTAAACCATATCGGTACAATATGAGATTCATGATTAGGGTCAAAATTATGAGACCACTTGAGTAACTTCATTGATTTGCCTGCAATGTTAAGATATTTTTGGAGAAAATCCGAGTGTAGTTTTCAGCCACGATTAATTGAATCAACACATGTCTCCCATCCATGAGCCCCACTTTCCACTTTCCTGCTAGTTTGAGATCATCAAAACTTTTCTTGATAATTTACATAGGTGGGCGCCTCTCTCTCTCTCTCTCTATATATATATATATATGTATATTCAAATGAATGGCTGGAGGCTATTATACGAGCCCTAACCATCCTTCATGCGCTTAAGAATTTGAGTACCACACCCTACACTTGGGGAGAATCGAACCTTAGATATATATAAGGGAGGTATTTGTTTAATTATACATAGAGAAATCATCCTACTTTCAAAATTTTAAATGTTAAAATTTGGACATAGGATTGTTGAAAGATTAAAGGCATCGTGTTTGCTAAAGTTTTAATGGTTAGTATCTTGATGGAAAGTGACATTGATGGTGATTCTTAGATCATACCATTAATATTGAAAAAGATGTTGATAGGAGTTTATAAGCATGATTGGATTCTCTATTGTACATCATACAAGGAAGATAAGGCCCTAGGGGTGGGATTATTGGATCACATATTCAAATTGCCGGATGTACTTGAATTTCTTAACTTGTTGGGATGAAGTATTTTCTAAATTTTTAATTTAGGTGGAATTGGCGTAATCATTTCTTAGTTTAAATTTGTTAAGCTTGTTAGTTAGACAGTTCCTTTTTTGTGGAGTTTGTTTAGGAGTACTTAAATTTTATGTTTATTATAGTTGCTTATTTAAAGACCTGAATTCTACAGCGAATTTGATGGAAAACTCTTCCAAAAATATTTCTCATTTTTTCCTTACCTTCTCCAGCTAAACTCCCCCAGCTGTTGTCTTGGGTTTTCTTTTCCTGTAACTCGAGACATATAAGACCCCCCGAAGTACTGTGGCATAAGCCACTGCTGCGGCTGCTCTCCTATGAATGTTGCTGTTTTGGCTTTCACGTTTTTATTTTTCTTCTGCCTTTTTTGCTGTTGGCTGTTGGTGCTTTATGTCATCTTGCTCTGCTGTTTTCATTACTACCAGTAGGAAAAACAGCTGTTGTTTCGCTGCATGTGAAAAAAAGTTAAGAAATTGTTTTACAGCAATTGAAAGATCAAATTCAGGAAGGAAATTTGTGCCTACAGTAAGTAGATGGAGAAAACAGCAGAGGGAGAAAGTCTATAATGAATATTCTCCATCTTGAGATGTCCTAACTTGTTCCTAGATTATCCACGTGTCTATAAAAAAAAAGAATATATACTACCCCTCCCTTCCATAGCCTCTTTGTTATTGACTTAGTTCATATGTTTAATAGGTTAGGCACCTGATCATGTCGGTGTCCGAGCATGGCTCATTGTATTCACATTAAAAGCCAAGAAAGAGGTGAGATTAAGAAGAGGAGGAAAGCTTGATACCGTCCTAGGGTTTTAAAAGATGTTTAGAAAGCGGTTTTATAAGGAGGTAATTGTGGAATGGTACGAGAAGTATGGACGGAAAACAATAGGTCGATGACGTTTGGAAAGAGATAGGCAGCTGAAATTGCTGTTGGGCGAGATTCGATCATTTTGGCTACTGTTCGAACAGAAAACAACAGGTTAAATGTGAAATGACGAGGGGTATTCATCTCATATTCCTGAGCAAGATACAAACACATCACTTGCAAAATAAATAATATACAACACCCTTTAGAGCATAAACCAAAATATTACAATCTCTACAGTACATAAAATCCAAAATAACTCTCAGAAACTACAAAATACATGCATAAATAGTCTCATAATAGAAATGACTTTAATTAGAAATAATGAAATATGAAGAAAAATCAGAAAGAGAAAAAATCATGCATAAATTGATAAAGGGTTGGTTCAACCATTCCCGTGATTGAGGAATTCTTCGATTCAGCGGTATCATGGAAATATTGCCATCGTGGTTGCGGGAGGCCCCATCACAGTGTTCTACTTGACACTCCCACATCTCTTTGGCTAGGAGTTGCTTTTTCTTCTCTGGAAATGCTCCAATCTAATAGTCTAATGTACTTTCGTACAAAGTACTTAAGAGGATTTCCAAAGCTGTGGCTCACCGCTCTTATCTGATCACTTTCATTGGGTGCGTTGTTGAACTGAACTGAAACTTAGTACTCAGCTTACTCCATAGAGTCTTCCAAAAATGGCTCAGAGACTCTTCAACTTGATCCGAAACAATGAGATTTTGGACCACTCTCAACTGGGTTGCCTTGTGTTTGATTGGAGTGTTTATTATAATTTCTTTTGTAAAGACAAAAATGATGCATGCCACAAATGCCTTGAGGGGTACACCTCATTTCAAAAAGGTGTAAGCCTCACTCACAGTAACAAGGCTTAAGCCTTGAGGCAATTCTTCCATGCCACGAATAATGACGCCTCTAGGTGAACACCCATAACAATTTTGAGAATGTTTCCATAAGTGCTACATCACGCCATACTTGTTCCTGAAGCTTATCTCCAATAAAAACTTCATAAGTCATCTTCTGACAACTGTGATCTTACTTGCTAAGTCAAAGAATATGGTTGTGAAAGCTTCTGAGCATTGAGAATCAATTTATTCACACCATAGGTATAGATGTCACATTTTTACAATTTCTCTTTCTATAAAGATGGCACACATATTTCCCTTCATGGTACAACGGTTACGAAAAATATTATGGTGGCGCCATTGTTGCTATCTCATGAGCTCATTCTAAAGGACGTGTCCGATTACTAGCATCTTTCTCTTATCTACGGGCAGTTGGAACTTCTCGTCATTTTGCTCCTTTGGATCTTCATCTTCTGTCTTCTCCATTGCACTTAGTGAAAGATATGATTCTTCTCTTTGGACATTCAAATGCTATGTGTCTAAGGCTGTGGCACTTAAATCACTTCCTGACTTCTTCAGATTTGGAAGTGTTGTTTGTCTCCACTTTTTCTCCACTCTAAATTGATTTGTTTTGGGGCGGGGTTGGCTTGTATGCTCTACTGGGTGCAGTCTTGATGCCCTGAGGGTAACTCTGCCTATAAGTTGTGGCCGTCACATTATGACTCGTTATTTCTCCACCTTTAAAGCTTGGGTCTATACATTAAGTAGGGCTTAATATGACTACAGATATGTCATATTAATAATAAACAATCTCATTTCTCCAAGATATCTTGCTATTGTGTGCTCCTTTGGTTTCAACAATTGAAATTTTAGCATAAGCTGATTAATTTCAGTTGTGTACCCTACAGAAGAATCTCGTTGGCCAAGTTGGCTAAGTATTATTAATATATCCCGCCGGTAATACGGGGGAAGGTATTTGTGCTGCATTTCTCATTTCATCTTAGGTTAGGTGATGATCTTCCTCTTCTCATGTTGTCGAAGTCACTTCAGATTCTCCCACCATAAGGAAGCATTCTTTTTTAATTTGATACCAGCTAATTTAACCTCTGTCATGTGGAACATCTTTGTGTTCAAAATCTTGTTTCAATGTCTGGAGCTACTCGATAAACTTGTTTGGATTTATGTGACTGTCAATATTGGACAAGTCAATCTTCACTTCAACATCCTGTCTTCTCCTCTGATATTCTATGCTAAATTGTTGTAGTATTGGTCATTAATTACTATAAAGTTCTTGATGGAAGGGATTCATGTCCTCCCGTTGATTTGAAGAGTTATTGTTATGGCTATGGGTGACCTCACTGGATTATCTCCTCTAAGTCGGCTAGGCTTTGTTGTAATTGGAGGATTTCTAGCTGCTTATTCTCCATAGTGATCACCTGAATACCTTGTTGAGGGTTTATCTTTGGTGGCATGACGTCTCCTTCCAGTGAAAGTTTTGATGAAAAAAAAAAGTTGTCTTAGGGCTAGGGTTAGGGTTAGGTTTAGGGATAGGTCTAGCGTTAGGGCTAGGTGGGTGATTTAGGAATTTTTTTTTTGTGGTTCAAAAGTTTTTTTGTGGCTCAAAAATTGGCCAAATGCTTAGGGTTTTAATGACAAGTACCAGAGTGATTTTTTGGCAAATGTAGGAAGGTTGTATTTTGAAAATTTTATGTTTAAGACAAGAAATTATTATAGGAATGGTTAGAGAGTATTGACTTGTTTGATGATTTAGTTTATGTGGATATTTGGGTAGGCGTAGGAATGACAAATCCTTAAAAAATTAGGGTCTGTCAGGCTTTGATACTTGGTGATATTGTTCTAGAGCTTCTAGAATGTGTTTAAAATGTGAGTTTTGTGGGGAGGTAGTTGTGGAATGATACTGGAAATAGGGTGGGGGCAGTCGACTGCGTTTGGAAGGAGATTGGGGGCAAAATCTGTTGTCGGACAATAAATTCAAGCAGTTAGGCTTTTGTTCGAACTGAAAAATAGTGGGTCGACGGTGAAAGAAAAATGTGCAAACGACGACGAGAATCCACTTACCTATTCTCGAGAAGATATAGACACACCACTTGAAAAAGGAAAATGATACGACACTCCTCATAGCATAAATTAGAGATTACAATATCTACAACACATAAAATTCAAGCTAGATCTCAAATAACAGTAAAATACATGCATAAATAGTCTCATAATTGAAATGTCCTTAATTAAAAATAATGAAATGGGAAGAAAAATCAGGAAAGAAAAAAAAAATGTACAAAAATTGATAACTGGTCAGAACCACCATCACGACCCTCCCGCGATCGCTGAATTCTTCGATTCTGCTGTATCGTGGATATACCACGATTGGGAGGATTGCAGAAGGCCCCATCCCGCGGCTCTACAAGATGCTTCTGCGTCAAATCCAGTAAATGGAGGCCAACGATTCTACCCTAAATCTAGTTTATCAGGTAACTAGTTTGATGGATCAGATGAACTATGATAGAGTGGATGTGATGCAAATAAATGCCACTGCAAGTAGTGGGTTGTAGGCCTTCAAATTGATTTGCCCGTATAGGGACCGATGTTCACTATTTTTTTTACATTTTGATCAAATTGGGTATGGTTAGTTTGTGTAACTCACCAGAATTTAGTTTCCCTTCAATAACCATAACTTTTTTTTTTTTTTGTCTCAATCCTCTCCAATCTAGGTTTTCCTGTTTCTATTAAACTTCCTTCGACCCTATAAATTGTTTCACGTCCAACTTCATCTCACTTTTTTTGTTCATTTTTTAATGGATTGTATACCTTGCTGTGGTTGATTTTTGCTGTCTTTGTTTTCCCTGGCATGCACTTGCATCGCTTTTTGTATCATGTTATTTCTACTAATACTGTGTCATATGAAAGATTTATGAGATGTTAAGATACTTTTTATATCGTGACTATTTATCTGATATGTGAATATATACACTGAGTAAAGTACTGCAATTTATAAAGCTCTTAATTTTTGTGAACTTATTTATCTTTATTGGAATTTTTTTAATTGGAATTGTGATTTATTAAAGTATTCATTAGCGGTATATATTAGTAAATCTTATTTTGCAGTGTCACGGTTACTATTGCCTATTTGATGAAGGAGCATCAAATGAGTTTTTCGCAGGCCTTTTCACTTGTTAAGAGTAAAAGACCACTTGTAGCACCTAATTCTGGCTTCATGGCGCAATTGCAAAATTATGAGAAGTCTCTGAGAGGTAATAATACGTTTGCTTGCCCTGTTTTTGCTTTAAAGCAATATTTTACTTTATTTTCGTTTGATTCCATTTTCTTGCCCACTCCTTTACACTTTGAAAGCTATCATATACTAATTACATCGGGAAAAGTATTTTAAATTCATATTAGTTACAAATTATGCAACTTTTCAACATAAGCACATATGAACTCTATCGTTGTAAAATATATTGCATCGACATGCTCAAAATATTGAAATCACACACATATATTGCTCAGTTCGATGCATGGGGGAAGTCTACAAATTCACCCTCGTGTATGGTGAAGAAATGGAATTGATTTCATGTTAGCAACTTCAATTGTGCGAGAAGTAGATGTATATATATATAACTTTATTTAAAAATTAAAAAAAATTGCCAATCCTTATTGACATTCTATTCCAAGATCCAACGTGTCTGCTTTGCTATCAATCAAGCTCAAATCAGAGACCAAAATGCTGCTCTCCACAAATGGCTATGGTTGCTTCCAGATTTCATTGACTACATGAAGCATAAATAACAGCTGACCAGAAAAAAAAAAAAAAAAACTCCACCACGATCTTCCGGCATGAAAATACTCACAAACTTCATAAAGTTGGTTAATTTGTTCTCAAAATTGATCTCTACTTGAAAAGACTAGAATAGGTTGTAAAAAAACTTGATAAAATTTCTGCTGTGGATACTTCATCTTTTAGGGCGAAGCAGGAGCCTCAGAACAACAATTGGAGTAGTTTAAACACGTTAATTTTTTAGATAACTGATTATGTATGTTTTGTTAAGCATGATGGAAAGCCCTAATACTCATCGAAGATGCCTCAAAGGTTGTGAAAATTGGAACTGCTATTGAATTGAAAGAATGAGATAATTAATGTTTAAAAGTACAACGAGATGATTTAATAAATATTGAATTTATTTTAATATTATTTAAATTTTACAATAATTAAACAAATAATCAAAACTTGAACATAAGTAGAGAGGTAAACGAGTTGAGTCGAACTCGAGCCACCTTTGGCTTGAGCTTGATTTTTTAATTGAGTTCAAGCATAATTCAATTCGAGTTCAAGTTTGTTTTATAATAAAATGATAAATAGAATAAACAATTAGATGATAAATACTAATAAATCACTCGATATAAAATATAAAATATAATTTTAAAATATTTTAAGTAATTTAAATATAAAATACAAAAACATCATAATTATAAGTTTAACTTAATATAATAAATATAATTAAACCATACATATAAAATTTTAACTGTTTAATTGAGAACTAAAGGCGATTAAAAAAATAATTTTGACCATTAGGCTCTATATAATCAAAATTGGTTCACCGGTTTGCTGATTCGATCGGCAGTTCATGCTAGCTTTAACTAGTTTGCTATGAAAATTTCCCTTGAGGCTACCTGGACAAGGCAAATGCCTGATTCACAATTGAACGAGTTGATTTGGCCAATCCAATTTGATTTAAAACCTTGTTTCCTGTGCTGGTGGAGGCTTGTCAAAATTTCTAAATTAACCTACAAAGAACAAAAAGGTATATTGAAAGCGGCTTTTGGAACTATGCAACAACAACAATAACAAACCTTTATCCCACTAAGTGGTGTCGGCTACATGAATCCTGTTTCTACATTGTGTACTCAATTTTGAATGTGATGAAAAAGTAATGATGAAAATGAGAAAAAATACAAGATTATAAAATAAGAAAAAATTGAGCATGTCATAATAGCTTGCTAACGAACATGAAATGACCTCTTGCTAACTTCAAGATTGATTAGAATTATGAATTATAGCTACCTTTTAAAAATTACTAAGTGAGTTCGATTAAAAATGACTCAACTGGCCAACGAGCATGAATTGTCATCTTAATGACTTCAAGATTGATTAGAATTATGAATTATAGCTGTTTAAAATTGACTATGAATGCGATAAAAGAAATAATGATGAAAAAGAGAGAAAACCTGATGATGAAATAAGAACAAAATTGAGCATTCAAGATGTGAAATGTCACGAGAATAGGACCTGACACAAACAAATATTTACATGGGATTCAACGGCTTGCTAATGAGCATGAAATAACCTCACTTATTTGATTAGACTTATTAATTATAGCTGCATTTAAAAATGACTCAAGTGAGAGACCCTATTCAAAGGCAATGGAAGGCCATTGTGGGGTATATTTGAGCACTCATGTAGACTAAATTTAAGCAACAAAGTGCATTATTTTAAATGCATAACAAGAAAATAAGTTGCAAATATGTGCGACTGAATCTGTACATACATTCCAGTGAACATAATGTAAAGATAAAAGCTTAAAATGATACTTTGAGATGTTTTGATGACAATACATTCCCACAAATATTTCAAATCTGGGTGATTTTTATGTTTCTTATTATAGTCAAGAGCGAATCCCCAACCCAATTGAAAGGCTTTGTGAATCATGTAAGCACATCAAGAAACATGCATGTTCATTTACAAATATTAAATTGTCCGAATTTGCTTTGACAAATGTATTAATATTTAAACTTAACGTTAGAGAATGCTGCACGAACTAAAAATAAGTGAACTCGAATTCCTCCTGCCTCAAGCAGCATGCAATTATTGTGAGCTTCACAAACTTTATTTCGAAATTGAAGTCATCAACATGATGCATGATGTTTTTGTGTGGGCCCTTAGTGCATTTTACTTAAATACTTTGATGAGCACACAAATGCATTGAGTAACATGCAAATGCATTGTGCATGTGCACCAACAATTCTATCAAGTGTATTGAAAGATGTGCACGCCATCTAAAGATAGAGCCAAAATGTTCCATAGACTATTAATACGGGCAATTTTTGTCCGATACTGTAATTGTGCTCAATTTAACCCCTTGATTAGTTAATTATGATCCAAATAGGTTTCAAGTTGGATTATTTATGACTAGATTCAAATAGTTTTGGGAATTATTTTGGATTAGATTTGAATAATCATTAGCTAAATGGAACACAATTGTAGTTCAAGACCAAACTGATCTCAATAATAATTGTCCAATGACCTTTTTGTCTTTTTTTTTATCTCTACAAATTAAGCGACAAGTCAACCTTTAGAGTCGAGTTCAAGCAAACACTTGGATCGCGTAAGCTCCCTGGAAATCTTATTAATATAATCCTTCAGTTTTTTCTTGAAAGCTGTTTGATTTTCTCATGAAGAGTAGTGAGATGGTGATTTTTTTTATTAACATCAATGATTTCACATGTGCTCTGTCGAAATATTCATATCATTGATGCTTACCTTAACACTTCATCAGCCACCTGTGGCGTCCCCCCTTCCACTAAATCTCCTCTCTATTTTCTTTTCCTTTATAACAAAAAAAAGATAAAAATGAACGCAAAAACTTGAAATAAGCATTTTTTTTTTTTCATGCTTTTCCGTGAATATCTTTCAATGCAGAATCTATTATTCCGTTTTCTTGTTCACATATGCAATTTTGCTGATTCGAAACATATCTTGTACCATGTTTCTTAATGTTAGTTTGTGCTAAATCTTTTCTATTACCAATTTTTAAAATTTTTGGTTTTGCTCGACTTACAGAGCTAGTAAACAAGGTCCCTGAACAAATACACAGCTGATGTTGGACCTGAATGTTGAGGTAAACTAATTAGCCTTTTTACCGTGTTCCATGTTAGTTTGGACCTTTCTGGTTTAGTCCTTTGATTACATTGTCATCTTTTGATCTTCAAATTCTTTCTGATCAAAATGAAATATACTCAGTCTTGGCTATTTTCAGCTGTAGTAAATTTGATGTGGAAATTTTGGCAGTATTTAATACGAATTATTGTTAAAACCAAGCGCATCACCCACTTCTGTGAAAATGATTTTAGTTTGGTTCTTAATGCCAGGATAATGTAGGATTTGGATTTAAGAATAGTTATAGCTCAAACGGCATGCTTTTTAATTCCCGACAGACAACAAGTTTTAGCCAAATCATGGCATTCTTTAAAGTAAATTTTCAATAACCTTTTAGTTAGAATTGTCTGGAATTGTCCTTATTTCCACTTATCTGTAAATTACTTTTCCCTAATTTTGGAGAACTGCTGTTGAGCCCTATTTTAGATTTCTATTCTTGAAAAAAAAAAGTTATTTACATATACACCACCCAATTCCTATAATTTATATATTTAACACCTGAACTTTACTTCTTACATCTATACTACTCAAATCGTTCATATCACATAAAAAATACCACCATTTTAACTTTTAAAAAGTGAAATACACATTTTCATACATAAGTAAAGTGGCATGCATGTAAAAATTAAAGTTTAGGTATTAGATACGCAAATACATAGAAATTGAGTGCTATCTGTGTAAATCTTCCAATAAAAATACAAAAAAAAAAAAGAATTGTTCTCTTATGGAGTTGAGTTTTATAGCAAACACTGATGGCTGTTTGTTCAATTTCTAAAGTAACGCTTGTTTTTACTGTTTCATTGTGCTGAATTAACATTTAATATTTGTAGTAAAGATTCTTTTGGTTATTTTCAGGCTTTTATCCTCTAAGTGGACTGACTTGTATAATTAGCAAATTCCCGAAAAGAAAGGACCGACAAGCAACAACTGAAAAGAAAGAAGAACAATTCTGCTTTTGAAAATAAAACAATATCTGCTTTTTAATGGCTACTGTTTAATTTGTAAATCTTATCTGCAAGTCTTTCCATGGCTTAAACTGTTAGCAAGTATAAATAAGCGTAAGGAAAGTGTGTTCTTAGATTGTAGGGTTCTAAACAAACATATATATCCAGGATCAGCTCCTTCACATGTTTGTTTAAAGATCATTTATTTAAAAAAAATTTAACAAAATTTAAAAAATAGATTTAAAAGAATAAGTTTGAATATTGATCCATTTGTTCATTTATGTTTGTGAATGCGCCGGTTTGTTTATCCAATAAAATAGCTTGTTGAAATGCTCATTTAATAATGATTTGATTAGTTGATAATTTATTCTATATGTTTATATCAATTGACTTGCATGCTATGCATCTTAAAAATTGTTTATATTTTTAAGATGCAAGTATGATGCAAATGTTATTGCAAGGGGTGATCATGCATTTGGTGACGAGCATTAGACAATTAGCTGACTAATGGAAGGGGAATGCAATCGATGGCAAATAAATTTTATGTTGTTTGAGGGAATTATTGGGGTGTAGATGTTATTTTGCAAGTAACTTATTCATTTGGCATCTCTCAAGTGATTAGAGCGAACTACAACATTTATTGAAGTTTTGAAGCGTGTTTAAATACAATAGCACCTTGGTTGGAAACAAAGTGAAGAATCTCAATGTGGTGGGTTCAAGCTCTAACTTTGCCTGGAAAAAAAAAGTTTCAAGGCAAAAATAGGATTTTTCGAGGTTTGTGGGAGGATTTTGATAATGGAAATCGAATATTTTAGGTGATTTAGGAGGTTAATGTCAGTGCATTACCACCTAAGACAAATAAGAATCCCCTTTACTGACCAGGAAAGAAATTGGATTTATCTGTAAATCAAATTTTGATAGGTCTCTATGACATTTTATTTTGAATTTAGATTTGTGGAGACACGGACAACTCTGATGAAGTACATGGATGGAGATGCTACACCTCACACACTACACATTATTGAATTTTCGGCACTATCTTCAATATTTTTGTATTTACATAGAGTTTGCATCCATCTTTCTTCATATTGCACTTGTGCTACATCAAAACATTTGAACTCACGCTGGGGTAAAAAGCTTGGAATTTACATTATGCCTGTTTGTATGTGCTAAAAAATAAAATGAGCATGCTACTGAATACAATGTGTCATCTTTTCTGTTGCCCATTAATTCAATTACCAGAAATAATGCTTAATAAATTTGAGATGTCTATATATATATATATATATATATATATATATATATAGATTATGAATTGTGTATATTATTTGAATGTTTATAAATGTTAGAAGTATATTAAGAGGCATACTTATTATTTATGGGGCATTACATACATGCCATCCAATTCTTATACACTTAAATTTTGATTTTTATATTTTTATGCGACTCGAAAGTTTCATATCACGTCAGAAATATCACTATTTTAGCATTTCAGAACTTTTTCATGTGTTGATAAGGTAGCATTTATGTAGAATTTGAAGGTTTGGTGTTAGATATGTAAATGTATAAGAATGAGTGTTATGTGGGTGAATCTTTCTTCTTACTATTATTATTATTACTATTTTCTACTTCTTTATATGTGATAGGCAGTATGAGGCATGACATGTATCACTCGCTGATTAATTTTCATATCCAACATCCCAAATTTTGATGTTACAGACATAACATCTAATTATTCCCAACCACCCTTTCCTTGATTGCAGTTACTGTAATCTCTACAGCCTTGATTCTACGGCGAGCTTGCAAGCTAGCGGCGAGATGGCGGCGGACAATGACCTCAAAAACTCCATCCTTCGCTTGCTTGTGCGCTCTTCCTTTCCTAAATCATTGGGGAAGGTAACCCTCATCTTTCTTCTCCTTCCTCCCACCATTCAACTCATCTAAATCCCATCAATCGGTCCTCTACCGGATTTACTAAATCTTGGATTCAAGACAAAATGGAGGAAAAACAAAATTAAGAACATGTAGGATTTAAAGATGCCATTTTCTTATGTTTGGCAGGATTCAGATTAAATTCTGCTTAAATATTGCAACCTAATATGTTTGGTGCGACCGTGAAAGATGAGTGTTTCGGGGCATTGTACACCACCATCTTGTTGCTGTCTTGCGAGCTCTCCGGAAAATTTAGACCGTCGAGATTTCAGTAACGATAGTTGATGGATGTGTGACGCGACTACGAGAGTGATGAACATGAGAATGGGGCATAATTTGGTGGCATGTATGCAATATTAAAGTTGAAGGTGTTATATATGAAAAATTAAAAGAATTTGGTGGTATATTTATGTAAATCTCCCTAGATTTAATGCCTTATGAAACTTATCTTGACTGTCGTATTATAATAACCTAATAAACCACTAGCCATCCTCCAAAATGTTTGACATCCTACATGACAGTTGCTTAATGCTAATCAAGGATTGATGCCTAATCATCATCTATTAAGAATTGACACCAATTTATTATTATTATTATTATTTTCGCACATCTCCCATCCTATTTAGTGACCAAAACAATCATCTACTGTCATTTGATGACAACTTAGGTATCTCAAGTCTCCTCTCTCCATCATGAAAGATATGTTTAACAATTTATGTTTATCTTATTGCATGGATGCTTGTATTACATCTTCTTTAACTATAGAGAATGCTACTATTTAAACATATGATCTATACTAATGGAATTATTCCAAATGTTTTAAGCCTATGATTTTCTTGGTAATAAATCTTAAAACTTAGTGCAATATTTTAGTAAAATATTCGTAAATTAAAAAGATAAAGTAAATTTTCTCTTAAAAATTGACGTAATATTATGAGATAAGTTGATCCTAGAATCGAAGATAAAATGTTGAAAAATCATACGACATTTGAAGTTTTAGTTTAAAAATAGATCCTTTTATTCGTGCGTCAATATATATATATATATATATATATATATATATATATATATATATATATATATATATATATATATATATATATATATATAT
>NEWO01000345.1:523984-545728 GCA_003013225.1 Phalaenopsis aphrodite | reverse complement strand
GATCATCCAGTTACCACTCGAAAAAGAGAAAATATCAAATTAGACAATTCAACATTATACAATCTTTGATGCCGCTCATCAACTTTTGCTTGTTGATTAAAAATGATCAATACAATATATTCATCGATCATTGGCATTTACTACAATCCTCTCGATCACAAGTGATCAAGATGATTGCCCAACATCACTTACTAACAAATTTTGTATCTTAAGACTCCTACTTTCAACATTTAAAATAACTTCTTTAGTTCATATCAAACAAAGAATGATACCTTTCATATTATGCAAGTCACTTTAATCTATTCATTCTTGTTTGTGCTCAATCTAATGGTTTTTCTTATTCTTTAAAAGATTCATATTATAAATCTTTATAAGCTGCTCCC
The DNA here is from genome assembly GCA_003013225.1 of Phalaenopsis aphrodite. Lineage (NCBI taxonomy): Eukaryota > Viridiplantae > Streptophyta > Magnoliopsida > Asparagales > Orchidaceae > Phalaenopsis > Phalaenopsis aphrodite. Next base: position 545,345 of record NEWO01000345.1, on the reverse strand, counting down.
ATTTTATTTTGTTCTATAAAAATAAAAAAAAAAGATCATTTTATTATTGCATTTATCAAAACTTTAATTAAAAAATTGGTCCATTAAAATAACCCAAAAACTCCAGAAAAATTTGCTTACGTAAGACGTACGCAGCGCTGCGTGTGTCAGGTAGGTTATAATAAGTGTATTTAGGGTTATATCAGTGTTATACCCCCTGTAACCTCACTGTAACCTACCCATAACTAGTAAGTTCCGCGCTTCTATTTTCATATATTTGCAAGTTACAGGTAGGTTACAGGAAGGATGGAGTGGGTATAACGCAGATATAACCTCCAATACCTTCCCTGTAACCTACCTGACGCACGCAGCAAAGACGTACGCAAATTTTTCTCCAAAAACTCTCCCCCTTCCCCCTTCTCCCACTCCTCTCTAAAAATTAAAGTGCTGAAACATCTCACTGAAATTTCCCGTGAGAGGGAGATAAAAACTAAAGCGAAATAAATGCAGGCACACGCAAAGACGATAACTCGCATTCCCATCCCCTCCCGCCACAATAAATTAACAGCGCCCAATGTATGTGAAACTCATTTATCCAGCTTTCTTCCTCCTCCACGTACTTCTCTCCATGCAGAAGGCTTTCCACATATCTATATATATTGTTTTATAGATTCATTAGACTGAAGAAGCAAGCTGCACGAGTGCGCCGGAATGTCTCATATTACTGTGGAGAGAAACAGGAGGAGGCAGATGAATGAGCATCTCAAAGTTCTACGTTCTCTAACTCCTTGCTTCTACATCAAAAGGGTCTGTGCTGATACTTAATCAGATTATTATTTGCCATGTTATAAACTTTTTACTTGGTATATATATATAGAACACTTCCCGCCGTGTACTCAGATCAGTTCGTCGGGCATCTACTTGTTATTTGTAAGTTCCCTCTAGTTCGGGGTTCGATTCCCCTCGAGTGTAAGGTGTGGTACTCGAATTCTTAGTGGCATGAGGGATGGTCCGGGCTCATATGATAGCCTCCGACGATTCCTTTCAATATATATATATATATCTAACACCAAAAAATTTGCTTGTTTACATTTATGCCACAATTTTCATATATCATAGTACACCTTTCATGCATAAGTAAGATGGTATATATGTTAAAATTTAAGTATAGGAGTTGGATATGTAAATAAATAAGAATTGAGTGGTATATGTATGTAAACCTTTCTTCTTAATATATAATACACATAATTAAGTGCCATTTTAGGTATATTATTATTATTTTTAATCTCTCTAAACTAATAATTTGAATTCTATATTTTTTGGTGCCATAACAAATCTATTATAGAATCCAACTATAAGAAACCCTTTAATTAATTATATACATTTATCTTTCCTATTTTATGTTCCTTTGCAATCTTTTATCTGAATAACTAAATCTTGCATATTTGCCAACCAAGCATCAAACTCCTAAGCTCCAAGAAGAATGAAAACAATAACTAATATTAAATCTTAACTTGTAGGGTGATCAAGCATCAATCATTGGGGGAGCCATAGAATTCATCAAAGAAATGCAGCAGCTATTGCACTCATTGGAGTCCAAGAAGAAGAGAAAGTGCTTGAGCCCAAGCCCAAGTCCAAGCCCAAGGCCATCGATCTTATCTCTCACTTCTCCACCACCCCTAGCAAGCAGTAGCCCTAATTTTGAGGCTGTCAAGGAGCTCAGTGCTTGCTGTAACTCCTCTGTGGCAGATGTTGAGGCCAAGATCTCTGGTTCTAATGTTATTCTAAAGACACTTTCGAAGAGCATTCCTGGTCAGATGGTGAAGATAATCACTGTGTTGGAAAGGCAAGGCTTTGAGATTCTTCATCTTAGTATCAGCAGTATGGAGGATACTGTGCTTTACTCCTTTGTCATTAAGGTAATAATTACATTTTCATTTTTTTATTGAGAATAAATCTTTGTTTGAATGATTTAAGTTTTCATCTCTTGAAGCTTAGGGCCCATTTGGGGCAGCTTATTTGGTGCGGTGGCGTTTTGAAAACGCACTTGGTCTTTTTGGTTAAACTGCGTTTTGACAGCTTATGCGTTTTCAAAACGCTGAAAATAGTATTTTCACACCGCACCTATCTGAGTGCATTGACAGCTTTTTGGTTGCGGTCTGGCTTTTCTAAAAAAAAAAATAAAAAATTTGTAATAGCTACCGCATCTAGCTTATCAACAAATTATTTTGAATCAGGTTATCGACATATTATTCAATAAGCTGCAGCTGTCCCCAAACAGACCCTTAGTCTTGGATGTAGCATACATTTGTAGTAACCATACTAACAATTATTATTTTCTGTCAGGAAGGAAAAGATGGCTTGGGAAGTGTAAGAACTGTTTTGTAGTTTGAAAAGATTTATATATCTTACATTTTAAATTAAAATTAAAGCAAGAGATCTTTAATTTTTATGTTTTTTTAATTTTTTTTTAAATTTTTAGCTAATTTGATAATGATTAACTGTTTAATTATATTAATTAATTGTTACTATAGTTTGTACTATTAAAAAGATTAGAGGATGGATCAAGGTTTTAATCCTTGAACAGGAGCTGATATAAAGCTGAAATATGCATTGTTGAATTAATAAAAAGAATTAGTTATCCATAGTTTTTTATGAAATTAATTATTAATTAAATTTTATGAACATAATTGCTGTTCAATTCAAATTAAATGAATATTTGATAACCTAAATCTAAAATACTAGTTCAAAAGAGCAATTGCAATAGTTTGGAAGAACTTTCAAAGCTATTTCAGACACTTGGTCGTAAAAGAGATTAAGCAATAATCATGTTTTAATGACGTAATTAGAGAAAAAATTAAAATTATGAAGTGATATTTCTATAATGTCAATTAATGATTAAACGATATATTCTGAGATATAATACTTGTTTTCAGGTTATTCAAATCATGTATATGAGTTATTAAATTGGTTATTAATTTGGATAGGATTAGTTTGGAAGTTGATATGTATTAAGAGATGTATTTCATTGATTATGACATTTATGCTTTATATATAAGGTTGTAATTAGATGATTAAATGATTTATGATTCTAAGTGCATGTATGTCAACAAAGTATAGTTACATGATGTGTGTAAGAATAATATATTTGAAATAAATATAAGGCTACATAATGGATTTTGTTATAGAGATGATCTGCCTGTAACAAACTAAGCAGAGTTGGGCAAAAATAAGCTTAGATAGACCAAAAGTATGTTGATAAAGTGATGAGGCAACATGAATTGATGAAACAATTAAGAGAGAAATAAATTAAAGATCATGATCTATAAGATGGGCCAAAAATGCTCATAATAAAGAAGGGTTCAAGCTAAGATATATTGAAAATAAGGTAATGAGGCATTTTGGATTATTTTGTTACTAGGAAAAAAAAATTTATGATTAGAGGATAAGTTATATCATATTATAGTGAAAAACACATTTACAATACAAATATAGATGATAAATGAGAAAATCTTAAGAGTTTAGGATCGTTTGGCCCCTCATGCCCGCCCCCATAATGTTCTGTTTGGGGCGACTGTAGCTTATTGAATAATCTGCTGATAATCTGATTAAAAATAATTTGCTGATAAATTAGGTGCGGTGGCTGTTACAACTTTTTTTTTTATTTTTTTGGAAAAGCCAGATCGCAGCTAGTAAGTTGCCACCACACCTAGATAGGTACGGTGTGAAAACTCTATTTTCAGCGTTTTGAAAACGCATAAGCAGCCAAAACACAGTTTACCCAAACAGGCAAGGTGCGTTTTCAAAACTCCACCGCACCAAATAAGCTGCTCCAAACGGGCCCTTAAGTCCACCCAGGCCCTCACGCATGCCTTCATTTCATAACATCACCTAGCAAAATTAGTAAGGCAAATCATAACAAACTTATCCTTAAATATTATTAATATTTTTAATGGACCATCTTATTTTGTAACCAAAAGTATGATTTAACAAGGATCCCTCATGAAGTCCATGACCATTAACTATTATTGCGATTGCATAAGATCTACACCAGCAGTTTTTAAAAATAATCAAACTCGCTTGGTGTTGGGCGATGGTGTCGATCACTTTTTTGTGATTTGGACAATTCATAGTAGCTAATTTGAAACCTTACAAACTCTTACCCATGTGCATCCAAACTAATATATATATATATATAGGGCTGTAAACGAGCCGAGCTTCAGCGAGCTCAGACTTGGCTTATGTTCGGCTCGTTCGAAATAGCTCGTGTTCGAAATCGGCTCGCTGAAGCTAGGCTCGTTTACAGCCATATATATATATATATATATATCTGGTGCTACTGCTGTGCCCAAAATGCAATTTATCAGAATTTCTAACTTTGTTTTTTTTAACATCATTTTTCTCATGTTTAATAATTTATTAGCTTGTCTTCTATAAGGAAGAATTACATGCATACCACTCAATTTCTATGTATTTATATATCTAGCACCTAACATTCAATTTTTACATACATACCATCTTGCCAAGTACGTGCATTTAGAAGTTAAAATGGTGGTATTTTTATGTGACATGAAGGATTATAGTGTTACAAATATAAATAGCGAAGTTAAGGTGCTAGATACATGTAGATACTTAGAACCGGGTCTTATATATATCTATGTAAATTCCCAATAAAAGAAATCAATATATTTCAAAAACAAAATGCAACAATCTTGCTATAAGAAATGCATTTTCCTTCTTTTTTTTTATGTACAGATTGGACTCCAATGCCAGCTTAGTGTGGAGGACTTGGCTTTGGAAGTACAACGGAGCTTTAGTCAAGAATTACTGGCTTTTTGAAGTCGAGTGAAATTCACGAGAAAAATTTGAGTATCTAAGATGTACGTAGCATTGCGTACGTCAGGGAAGTTATTCAGAGGGTATTGGAGGGTTATATCCGTGTTAAACCCCTGTAACATCCCTGTAACCTACTTGTAACCTAGCTGTAACATACAAATATATGAAAACAGAAGTGTGGAAGTTACTAGAAGATATAAGTAGGTTACATGGGGTATAACACGGATATAACCCTTACATACCCTCTAAATAACCTCCCTAACGTACGCAGCGCTGCGTACATCTTACTTATGCAAATTTTTCTGGAAATGCATAGACGATGGAACTAAGCATGATAAGACCGAGTACGTAGTCTTCAATGAGTGTAATTTGAGAATAATTTGAGAGCATGGAAGTTCTTGATAATCTCCACAGGTAATGTATAAAACAATAATTAGACCTATGATTTTCAAAAGATGATATTGCATAATGGTAGGTAATGAAGTAAATGCATATTCTAATCTGAAAAGTGGCAATTTTTTTTCCTTACTTTGCTGTTATGGAGGATTTGGGAGGTTTCGGATCCTCTCTCTCTCTAATCTCCTCTCTCTCTGGAGTGAGGCAGGGACCCTCTCTCTCTCTCTCCTTCTTTCTCGTTCCTCTGACCTGCGGCCACTAGACAATATTTTTTCCAAATATAAGGCCTTGAGAAACTGCAGAAGGGACATTATTGAATTTTATCATGAAAATTTTTCTGGATAATGATTTTTTTCGAAATGTAGTTAAAAGTTGTTAGCTGAACATTATAATTGATGAGTGCTAGAAGATTCGTGATGGTAGAGATGTTCGACTTTGTCGAGATCTCATCGGACTCGACATTCGTTTGATATTTCAAATATGACTGAAAAGTTTGGAAGAGAAGTATAATGACTTGATCTTAAGCTTGATTTGACTCGGATTGGATCGATTTTGGTATCATTGTGTTTCTCTCATCGAATTGGTTAGTTTGACTACAAGGTTGTTGAAATCGGTCTTCTGAACGACTCTTAATCTAAATTTGAACATTTGTTATTTAAAAAATTGTCTCAAGATCTGTGTGATGCATCAAAATTCGTGTCGGAGGATGAGAATTTATTGATAACATATCATTTGCTCCCATATTTTCTGACGAGTTCTTCATCATATATATATATATATATATATATATATAACACATATCACAAAAGTTTTTATGTCACACATATAAATGCACATCATTAATGTGGCATACATGTTAACGTCACTTTTGATGCCATGCATATAAATGCTTTAGGATTATTATGGCATGCATGTAGATGGCTCAATCTTTCAGGCTTGATTTTCAAGCGGATCACAAAATAAACCTGCGATTGAAGATAAAAGCGACATAATACAAAAAGAGGACAAGGAATTGGGAGAGGGCGAGGACTGTCATTTTCTCTGTATTTTTTTGAATTTAGAATTAGAAAGTGGAAGGTAATAAGCCAGAACGTGGAGGGACGATAATTAACACAAATTTTATCTTTTTAACTACTAATTTAATATTTCTTGTTATCAATATAAGGGATTTTTGAGCATATAAATAAAGACCAAACTGAGAGGAGAAATTAAGAAAATGGAGGAAAGATGTGTAAGTGGAAGATAGAGAGAAAAGTTCAACTCCAAAAGAGAAGAGAGGATGGAGGTGAGGTCTTCTATTGGAAAGATTTTTTAGAAGAAGAAAATCGGCTCTGACCTGCGTAATAGGTGATGAATGGGATCCTTTTTTGTGTTGCAATGCAAAGGAAATTTGTCCCCATATTGTGTAGGAAATTTGCCTCTTTTGTGTTGCAATGCAAAGGAAATTTGCCTCTTGGGCTCATCTTCTAAGGGCTTGTTAGCTTCCTATCAAGTCTTGCCTCTTGGGCTTGACTTCTAGGGGTACCATATTTTCTCATTGAGTTTTGTCTCTTGGACTTGACTTTCAAGGGCATGCTAGCTTCCCTTTGAGTTTTGTCTCATGGCCTTGACTTCTAGGGGCATTGTAGCTTCCCATCGAGTCTTCTTCCAATCGAGTGTTGCTATTTGGGCTTGACTTCCAGGGGCATGCTAGCTTCCCATTTAATCTTGCATCTTGGGCTCAACTTTCAGGAGTACCATATCTTCCCATCGAGTTTTGCCTCTTGAGCTTGACTTACAGGGGCATGATGAAGATCTTGTTAGTCGCTTGCCCTCAAGAGGATTTTCTACATAAAAACATTTCGTGAGAAAATAAGAAAATTTCACTGAACGATAGTTTAAAGTAATATGAAAGTTTTACTAGAATAAAAAAGGAGTTTATAAGCCAGTATTTTACTTAAATAAGATAATTTAGAGTTATACTTCTCATTCAATAACTCTAACATTTTTCTTATGTTTTCCCTCAATTTGTTCTTGTAGGTAGCAACACATGTGACCTAAGCATATTAGACATGCAATTTCTTCCTTTAATTGAAAAGAACTTTCTTTCAAATGCTCTTTTGCATGGTGGAAATGACAATATTGAGACTGGTCTTTATCACCTATATTACTTAAAAGAATTGGCCACTTGACGATCTATTCCTCCATGATAACCATTACGATGTTGACGCATGACGTGTTGAGTGACATGTATTCTTTTTTCTGAACATGGCTCACAATTCCCCTATGGTCTGAACTTTTTCGCTGTGAGAATTGATCAGTATCCTCAGTGTTATTTTTGTATTTTCCCCCAAATCGGTCAAATTTTTTCCTTGTGTGCATAGTGGGATTTTTTTCTATTATTAAGGGGTCACCATATACCTCAAAAGATTTCTATCTAAATGATCCGACATGACATTCGAAGAATAATATACTATCTCAAAAAACAGAAATGTTACATTCGAATAGATATATTCATTTAAATGAGGAAAATCTTTTAGATTTATAGATCTACGAAACCAAAGATCTTCCTTTAACTTACATGTGTAAGATAAGTTTTATGTTAATATTGGGGTCTGGTATTTCTATGAGGGGGCTTCATCATAGTTAATTACATCTCAAGAATTGCTTTTGAGAAAACACTCGATTAAATGTATGCCTTATGTCTTTCTTATTTATTAATGAATGTTTATAAATTAATAAGATTTGAAGACATTGATAAAAAAAATAAGATTGGCCATAAGTTGACTTCACTTGAGTTTCAAAATTTTTGACCCCTTGGGTTAAGCCCAACAATTGATAATTGGAATGGTATAAAGCTTAAATCATTCAATCAATTTTGACAAACAATTGGGGTTTGAGTTGAATTTTGATTGGATTGGATTTGATCCTAGGTTTGAATATTTTTAGAGTTATGTTTGGATTGGAATTGGAATTGATCTTAGATAGAGACAAGTTTAAAAAATATAGGGTTGAGTTTGGATTGAAATTGGAATTTTAATTGATTTGAATTAGTTTGGATTTGAGATTGATTTAAGAAAAAAACTAGTTGAGGTCGGTTAATATCAGGTTTAGTTTAAAAGGATTAGGTTGGGATTGATTTAATTGATTTAATTAAAATCAAGTCTAAGGGTGTAATAGATTTCTAGATGGAGGTGAAGCCTAACCTAAATATCTTTAAGCAAGAAGCTATAGGCGGCCTAACCTAAAGTTGGGAGAAACTCACCTGGTCAATATGCTCATGGTTTTCCATCATCTTATGTATATTGGCAGCCCTAGACTATTAACCAACAGAATAATAAGAGTTCTCCCTTATGCCATAGTAATGAATTAAGGTAGTCCTTCCCACTATAAAGTGCTTGTTAGTATCTTCGTCCATAGCATTGACCACTTCATTCTAGGATACTCATAGTCTTTCAGAGAAAGTAAATTTATTTTATAGGTAGGTCCTACTCCTTAGTTCTAATTTACGGGGGAACCTAGTAACTAACCCAGGGCTTCTAAACTAGACTAATATATGGTGTGTGTATGGTCCCAAGTTTTTTGTGTTCGTTATCCTAGGTTTATAGTTTGGAACTATTTTAAGGTGTGGTTATAAAAATTAAAGCTAATAGATTTTAATTATTTTTGGGGTTTGATAATAATACAAAATTTATTTTCACCTAGAAATCATAAGTTATGATGACAAATCAAGATTTGTTGGGTGTTGCTTGGTTATTTTTCTGTTCTAAGTGAAGTTCAGGTCAAATTGTTAATCAAATAATGTTTTTTTCTATCGTATTCTTCAATTTTCTCCCTATAGTTTTCTTCTCCCTCCCTAAGGTTTCAATTATGATCAAGATAATATATGAGTGAAAAGGGTGGCGGCTCATTGATCCCAATATTTTTTACATGTAAGGATTTATGAAGTTGACACCACTACTTAAAGATTTTAATCCCCGACAACTTGATCTCAAATAAAGTAAGGTTTTAATTATATTTTTAAATAATAGGGATTTTATGCAAGTATATGTATCGTTATCAAGTAATATAGGACTTTCTAATTAAGCTCTGAATATCGATCCTAAGGAGATCAAGGTTAATCGCGACAGCTTTCAAGAGAAGTTATAGTCTAGAATAACACACCCATAGTATGGAAGGTCGATAAATGTTTGGTTTTGATTTTATCCTACAATTATCACTACAATAATACTTCTACTCCTAAACTAAAATACTTAGTGAAAATCAGAAAGTGGAGTTTAATAAATTAAAAGTACCATTCCTCATGCAATGAAATTAGTGACATGCGAAAAACAAAATAAGTAGTGAGAGAGATTGTGCAAATAGGAGCAATTATATTTTTTACTCTTGGTCAAGTAATATAAAGAACATTGGCCAATTTATAGTTTAAGAATCCTAAAGATTGTTAGGCAGGAGAGATACTAGCTCTCACTCTAGAGTCTCCTCGTCCCCTCACCTAAAGGCTAACATCTACTATTAAGATCTAAAACAAAAAACCAAATTGCGGGTTTTATCCAGTCACTCTAAAGTCCTCTAATTCTACACCCATCAAAGATTATTTTCCTATTTATTTGCACTCAACCACATGTACCACAGTTTTATCCATACAATCTCATGTGATTCTACCACAGTTGATTAAGACAACACCACAGATCTTACATGTTATCACAACAGATTTTAACATACAAGTTGATCAAGTTTACATGTAAATGAAGAAAAAAGTAAAATCATCACAATATATTCTGACTCTACTAAATTCTATATCTTACACATGCATAACAATTCATTATAAGAGGGAAGAGTAAAGAAAACTACTCACTACACATGGAGAAACAACAAGAACTTTTCATTAAACAAGACTTTGAAACCATGCAATCAAAGTACTAGATTCAAATCAAAATACAATGAAAACACTTATCTTTGATAGAAATCAAACTTTTCTTGTAAAGCAAAAGCAATCTCCTTACAATCATCTCCAAGAATAATATGAAAAGAAAAGAAGAAATCTCTCACACTCTCTCTTTCTCTCTCACATTGTCACCCCACTTGGGACTCACACCAAAGCCTTCTTTTTCTTCTCCAAGTATTCTTCTCCTCTTCCAATTAGTTCAAGAGTCTAAGAGTCATTTTAAAAACATTTCCAAGACTTATTTATAATTTCCCACGAGTTTCTTACGTGTCTTTTAAAAAATGTCTATTTTTAATGAATCTTCCAAATGTTGCCTCTTCAAAGTCTTCAAAAAAGTCCATATAACTACCCCAAATCCTTCTATAAAGTCTCTTTTATCATTTCCAATGAATTCCCCAAGAGACACACGAAGCACCGCTTCAAAAATCGTCAAAATCTGATGTACATTCTAGAAGTTATGTTGAAACCCGTTTTCGGCGCTTAAGCATCAATTTTCAGAGCTCAAGCGCCCTCCTCTCTGTCTGGTGGAGCCTAAGCACCATGTTTAGGCGCTTAAGCGCCGGGCAGAGGCACTTAAGTGCCTGGTTTCGGCCCACATGGCTTCGGTGTGCCCCAGTTCGACCCGGTTTGCTCCGGTTTGCTTCGTTTTGGTACTTTTTTGTTCCTTTTGCTCCAATCACTCTAAAATTTTCAATTTGATGTATCTATAACAAAAACACAAGAAAACATACTTTTAAAATGCAATATCATTATAAAATTTAGCATAAAAATAGTACATTTTAGGAACATCACTCATTAGATAAAATAAAATAAAATTTGATTATAATAATTTATTGAGGCTTTCAAAACTCTCGCTAAGCCACAAGACAATGAGTGAGTCTTTAATAACCTAAATGGGTAGTGGCTCATCGACAATCAAGGGTTATGAAATAATCAGGTAACCTTGTAGGTTCCACGTTATGCTTTCAAGTTTAATCTGGATATAAGGGTAGATGATGAATCACTATGTCCCAAACGGGCAACAACCTATCAGTAATCGGGCCTACGAGAGGACACCGAACAAGCGTTAAAGGAGTGACAGAGCTTAAAGGGAGAAAAAAAGAAAGATAAAGTAATCCTAATTGGATAGAGAAAGCTAAGTCAGAATACCATATATCTGTCATCCCAAGCTATTAAGACCCTAAGTCCACCTGATCGTGAAGGTAGTCGACCCAACACAACCAAAGAACCCTTGTCAGTAATTCGTGAATTGTATCATCCAAAGGGAACTCGACAAACCTAGTGTCAAGAGAAGGAAACTCTAAATCTTAGTAGAGGTGAGACTTATACCTGCTAAACCAGCAAGGAAACCACTAGGGTCAAAAAGAAAAGAGAGGTCTAACTAAAAAGCTGAAAAACAATCTCATAGAGGACTTATTTCTCATTTGTGTCTGGGAAGCCTCTAAAACCCTAGACGTGCTAGAAAACTACCTAAGTATAAGTATATGCTAAACAAGTTGGGTTAAATATACATGAGGGCTTCTCACCGGGACATGCAATATGATGCAATTATCTACACATCCTAATGTAGATGCCCTATTAGTATGACTTGGGTTATGACCATGCCATGTAACCCGTTTAAAATCCAACCTGAAGACCGTGTAGAATAGTAAAAGAAAATTTTAAAAATCTTCAAATATTTTAATCCTAGTTTGATTAATCTCAATCTTTTATGAGAAATATGTAGAAAATTTATAGCTTTTAGGTTCTAGAGAGCTAAATAATATTTTCATTGCTCACAAAAAAATCTACAAGCCAAAATTGGAGTACCATCAATGTATACTATGCGATATAAAGAAAAGCAAGCCAAACATAAAATAATAGAGAGGTTGAGTGTCACTAAGTTGACAGCATATCCCCGAAAATAAAAAGGACATACACACAATATACAAGCATGGTCCTAATTCTATACATAAAAAAGATTTAGAATTAAGGAACATGACACGAGCCTGCAGCTTCTGGTCCTCTCCATGTGCACCTGTTTGTTTTGTGTTTCGGAATTAATGCCCGTACCTTATTTCTAGTACAGACTCAATCCTAGGAGACTTTAAAAAGTACATAGTAAAAGTAATAACAAAAGTTTTGACCTTCATGAGAACTGGGTTAATGTAAAAAGTTATCTACATGCAACGTGGTGAACCATGAATGGTGGGAGAAGAGATTAATAAAACCTGCAGAAAAGACATTAGTGTAAAGCATTACTGCTCCTCTTTGTTGGACATGACTCCTGCAAGAAGACCGCCCCTAACATACCAGTGTACATGTCTCACACCCCAGTACACAATAAAAAGAAACACACAAAATGATGTCAGGCTAAGACAACCAAACCAGTAGAGAACTATAACCAAAACATCAAAAAGACTACCTAGCACCCTAGTCCTAACCTAACACACCATCTACCATATAATGTCCTAGTCACAATATCAAAGTGTATGCAAAGGTGTGGGTAAAAAGCTAGCGTATGTTTTGATGGGGACAATGTCCCCGACCCCATCCTAAGGATCTAAGGATTCTAAGATGTGCCAATAGATACAAGTTCTGTATGAACAAAGGTTTTAAAATGTTGACCTCGTATATGACCTAAACTATATGCAGTATTTTCAAAATAGAATTTGAAAAATGATGCATATGTAATATAAATTTAATTTCTATTTATATTTTTAAAATAGGCCATAGGAAAGGAAAATCTTAAATGACACCTATTAGACCCCTTGAAACCTTAGCACAACACATGCATGATAGTCATGATATGATAGCTAGTATTGCCCATTGAGATATCCTCGCGAGAAATACTCACCACCGAATCGTGACAAATAGAGGGTCACTCAACTAGTGAGTTTGGTATGTCATTGAGACAAATGGCAATGCACATGTGGATGTAAAGTGATCCAATGCAATGTGATCACTCCATTAGAGTGGGACTGATCACGAGATAACAAACATTCTTCATAAATATTTGGTGGCATATACCCATGATAAATGTGCCATCAGTGCAAAGATGCACATGTAGGGCACGCCTGACAAATGATAATGTGTTTGGCCGTCTAAGGTATAGGAAGCCACTGAGGAGAATTACACTTTGCTCCAATAATGACCAAACACACATGCATATGATAGGAACATACAAGGTATGGTGTACCATACAAGCAAACAAGTACATGTCTTATGCAAAAAGACGTGCTCACGACAATGTAGGCTGTTGTCATGAGGGGTGGGTAAACTGACACATAATATTGAAATCTTCCTGAACATGTTGACTAACATACTGTCACAGGTCAAGAAATAGTATCATACATATCATTTTTAAAGTAAGAATTATCAAAATAAATCAACAATTGTTATTAAAATTACTATTCTATTTGTTGATTTTTAAAAAAAATTATGATTACTTCAAGGGTGATAGGCTCAACCCAAAATTTCTAAGAAACTTTGGAACCAGAGATATAATTATCTTATGTTATTTAAGGATATAAAATAATAGGTAGTAGTTCAAGTGCTGGTGACATTGATATTGATAATGAATATGATAATGAAAGTGCTGGTGAGGCAGGATTATATTCATTTCTAAGGACATGAAATCATACAAGAGCATGCATTTTAAATAGCGATATAGACTAGTAACAATAAATACATATATTACTGTGAAACTGCACAAGAGTGGGATGCGATTGTAAAATTTGACAACCTGAGCGAGCACATCACATCTGCTCAAGAAGGATTTATTCCATTCGAGCTATTTAAAAATATGCATTTTTGAACAAAGTGTAATCTTCAATGTACTATCAGTGGGCGGTCAATCATTAATAATGTGCTATACAAGATTGTTTATTTAGCAAGATTCAACTAATAGCCATTTGTTTGTAATATGTTCAACCCAATAGACTATGTCAGTAGTGTCTTCATGCATCTAGTAGGAAACTTCGTAGTGGTACTTGGAAGATTTCAAGTATATCAATATAATACAACTGCACCAATCAAAGCATTATTTCTAGATAAATAATTTAAGTCAAAATTTATATGACTATTTATTCTTCCATTCATTTGACAATAAATGGATGGAAGCCGAAGAAGATTATTGACCGTGTTCAAGTTCAAAATTATATGTTAAAGCATAAAATGATTGGAGGAAGTCTATTAGGGTAATATTTATAAGTTTTGAAGAACCATATCATTTACTATATAGATTTAGAAAATAATCTGTTATGTAATGGGGGCCGTTATTTATAAAATTACGGTTGGTTCATTCAACTGATTTTTAAGATTTTTTGGGGCTTTCTGCTCTTCCATTGAAGAAGAGAATCATTGCAGACTAGTTATTAGTAAATATTGAGGCAAATTATTGACATTGATTGACATTGATATTGACAATGATATGTTTGCATTAGGACTTTTTATTGCTAAGTTAGAATGAAATGATTCATGGTGGTTCATAAATACATTGCATGAGATAATTTTGTCAGTTTCTTAATCTCATATCGACATGTTGGGATTGTGAATGCATGTTGTGATATATTTCCATAGGTATCATATGTGCATTGCCTTAGACATTTGCATGAGAATTTTAAGAAGACAAATTGTAGGATGGGTACTTTAGATGTTGAAATAATTTATCAGGAGATGTATTGAGTATGTAACATTGATGACATTCAAGTTTTTAACTAATACAAGTCAAATGTCAACAAAATAAATTCAAAAGAATTAGATTGGCTTCTGCAAAGAGATCTCATTAAATTGTGTGTATTGTATGATAGAGGATTTAGAAATGAAATAACGATAAATAATACATCCAAGTACTTCAATGGAGTCCTAAAATGTACAAGAAGATTACTCATTCAATAAGTCTGAATGTGCTGGTTTTAATACTGAATGTGCGAGTTTTAATACTGCACATGGTATTATCACACTACTTTCACCAACTTTCAAATGAAGACCCAGATGGCTATGGACCAAGCACTGTAGAAAATATGGATGAGAATACGACACAACTCTAGAATTTATATATTGTGCAATATGCTGAGACACTATAATTTTAATTGCTCGTTGAGCTCAAAGAATAATAGGTAAATTATTGAAAATTTATTAATTAAATGTCTTATTTTATAATTTTTTTTCATATTAATTAATGTTATACTCATAGGTATAATGACTAAGGAGATACATAGACATCATCTAGGGAGACGGGGAGGGGATAGTTATTATCATTGTGACCTTGCTGCTCCTAGGTTCATCTTAGGCTTATGTATTTTATTTTATTTAAAACAATACTTCATTTATGGTCTTTTTTATAACTTACTTAATCTATGATATTTTACATCTCTCAGCTTATTATTTTATACTTCAGAGTTTGATTTCAGTGTGATGATTTCGTTGCTTATGCAATTATTGTATTGAACCAATTTGGGGCATGCATTTTCATTTTGATTAATGAATAAATCTTTTTTTATTTATGTTTTTTTTTTCATACGTCCTTTGTATAAAGTTATCATGCAGGTTTCATGGTCGAAGGATGACTTAGTCATCATCACGAACGACGAGTTGATGGTACTTATGGTCCTCCATCTGTAGCAGTTCACCCTAGCATATATGTTTTACGTGGATCAAATTGAGTTGCACTTTCTGATGCATTATGTTTCAAAATTTTTATGATTATATTTTTTTCTGCTTTCATATAATAATTTAAGTCATATTATGTATTTCAAGGAATAATTTTAATTGCGACTAACATACCCTCATTTTGTAGATGGTTTGCTTGGAATTGGCTTAGATTGTGTTACATTAATGCACTAGATCAAACTTAACCATCATATATTGATGTCACTTGTGAAGTGATGGTCATCTAACACAAACTCATTCCACCTGCCCATCAGTGAGATAAAAATTACTCTAGAGGACATTCAGATAATACTTGACGTGTGCATTGATGGCCCTCTTAGGATAGGTCCTAATGTAATGGGTGTGGGGTGCAGGTGGGCTTCATGGCTTAATTTTTTGTAATGACCTTCTTGGGGCTCATCTAGAAGAAAGTGTCGTGTACCACCACCCCATTGTTCAGAAGTTGAAATCAAAATTTTGGATGAGCCAGTCACAAAAACATACAAGAATGCCTCTCAAATGGGTTAGATGGACCTTATGTCATGACTCATATATGAAGCTCGATGATATTTCCTTTCAAAGCACATCTAAATGCACTTATTATTTATATTTGGTTGTTTCTTAGCACCTAACACATTTCGATGCGAGATAAACCTCCAATATTTATCTTTAATGAAAAATATTGAGGAATTGTTAAGGTACTCCATAGGAGGTGGAAGTGCTAGCACGCCTTTAAAGAGAATTGAAGCTCGCTACAAAATTGATCAAAGTGAATATTGTTGGGTGTTTACAATTGTAAATTTTGAGCTAGAAACATCTATATATTGGTTGACCAATGCTTCATGTACCATATGCTGAAAGCATGGAAGGCAAAAGCCTTGGTTTCAAGTATGCATTATTTGGTTATATGTAAATAAATATGAATGTTCATTTACTTAATATCTACTTATAAGTGGAATGAGTAATGTGTGGATAATTCTACTGCATGTTTGCTGCTAATATACTCTACATTATACTTAGAATATTTTTTTGTGCTTCATTATTATTGATATAAAACATACAATTTCAGTTCATGGTTTACTATTTATGTAATATGAGAGCCCTATAGCTAACATATAACAATACAAGTGGTTGAGATACATACTGCAGAGAAGGTTATTTAGAATGTCCTTTTTTTTATTGATTTGTTAGCTACAAGGTTAGTGACACTTACCTGAGCACATTATGAGACAATTTGATTATGTTCACGAATAAACATGGAATCAATGGAGCCATGTTTCAAGTGTATAGATGGAAAACGAAAGCCATATTTAGATTGGACTTACTTCCACCACTCTTACATATAATTGAGGGAGAATCGACAAGCTTTCATTATCCACAATGACAACATTGTGTATCAATCACCTAGAGAATATATGCATTATATGGGTATTTGGCTTCTTTGTATTTACTTCAAGCTCAAATTGAGGCTCCAACAACTTAATATCCGAAAGCATCAGGAGAGAGGACTAGTATGTATATGCGTGTAGTTAAATGTATTTTTATGGTTATTGTTCTAGCTAATATTTGTTTTCTTCTATTAATATCATTTTTTTGTAAGGGTGGATGATTTATTTCAACCAGCATTCAGTAGGTGTGATGATATCCCATTACAATAAATAGTAGATACATTTGAGTGTTTTTGTAGAGAGCTTTGTTGAAACATTTATATTAAAAGATGATCATTATGGCGTAGAGAACATTCCGGCTAAACCATCTACATCAACCATAGTAGATGCTCTTGGTATTGTCAATGTTGCATCACATATTCTTTCTGATCCAAGTCTGTCAACTTTTTATAGCATATGTAGATGATGGGATGCACGTGGATCACAGGATGTCGGTGGATCACAAGATGCAAGTACATTTACAAGTACACCTTGGATGCTTAAATATCTAAGCACAATCCCTTTGTATTCACATTATGATGTGTTTCCATATTTAGCACTGAAACTTTGTGTTGTTTACATTTGTTTTGATATTGAACTAAAATATTGGAAAACTAAAGTCAACAAGTATTTCTCTTCAAATATCTACCTTTGAGGTTAGCCACAACTTCCATTAGTCAGAGATCGGGAACAAGTTATACATGTTGTTTTATGGAACAAAGAGAAATCTGAGCTTCTGGTTCACCCACGTCCTTCCCCAGATTTGAATATCTTCAATCAAATGAAGTCCTAAAATATATAGTCTTTTGGAGTTTAGATAGTGTTTGAAATTTCTTTTGGTTTGTTGTTTTTTAATCCTAGAGTTGTTGAATTATTTGTAAAAGCTTCTTATGAACTATTATATGATTTCGAAATGCCTTTTGGAATTAAAAGCTTGAAATGTAATCTGCTGCTTCGGTTTAGTATATCATCTGTGAAGCTTCTTCATAGGAATTGGGTGGCTTTAATTGTGCATCTCTGCTTTGCTATTGTTCTATTTCTTAGCCTGTCATATAACTTCTGGATTTGGTCCTGGTCAAGGAAGAAGAGAGCTCGAAAATGAGGGTGCGGGAATCGGTTCTCGTGCTTTCTCAACGGGGAAGAGAGCTCCAAAATACTTCCTCGTGCTTTCTGTATTCGGTTTGGTCGACGAAGGAGAACAGGCGTGGCGACACAGGCGAGGCGAGATGGAGAGGTGCAGGAATCGGTCCTGGTCGAAGAAGAAGAACGAGCATGGCGAAGAACGAGGGTTGCAGAACGAGGGTTGAGGAAGAAGAACGAGGTTGCGGAACGAGAATGAGGTTGCGAAACGAGGGCAAATAGAGTATTTGACAAGGGGAAAGCTTGGTTCGCGGTGTGGATACGACAACCCGCTTTTCTCCCACTTTAGCTTCCTTCTGCCCCGATGTTGGGAGCCAAACAGTCTTTTTTCGCAATTTGGAGCCGCGAAGCCACAAAAAAACGGCCCCAAACGGACCCTAAATGTGTGTTCCGACGGGTCATAGTTTTCTCAATTTTGCAGAAAGAAGAAAGAAAAATCAGAGCAATCTGCCATGAACCTAAATGATAATTTTTAGTAAAACTGTTACCTCTTAGCCTGTCATATAATTGATCATTTAGATACTTATGTGATTAAAAATGAGGTTTTCACTATAGATGTGCTGTGTGACCATCTATGATTTTGTAAGAATTGTGTATTTACATATCTAGCAAAATAAGCATTTTGATAAAAAAAAAATCACTATTTTAAATTTTAAAACCTTATAAACTTTTCCATGCATAGATAGGGTGACATGTAAAAATTGAATTTGAGTGGTTAGATATGTAAATACATAGGAATTGAGTGGTATACATTAAAATCTTCTTACCCCCATAATAATTTTAATTTTTCTTCTAATAATTGGTTATATTTTTTGTCCTATCATAACAACTATCCACTCATTAAAATTGGGTATGCAAATGAGTTTGAGCTAACTGTTGCGCTAGCTAGAGCTTGAAGAGCTAACTGTTGTCCTATCAAACAAGCTCACGTTGCTCATGTTTCTAATTACCTCCCAATCTTTTTCTTAAGAATGTTCAGCAAAAAATTCACAATTCTATGATGCACGGATACAGACATAAGAACACATACACTTCTATGACTAAAACTATAAAACACGAATACATGTTACATTATAAGTGCACCAAATCATTATGTATTTACATATCAAACATCCAAATTTTGTTCTTTATATTTATAACACCCAAATCTTTCATATAACTTTTAGAGAGAAAGGAATGGATATCTACAGTTTATAATCAGGACGCAGAACTCAGGACAAAGATGGCATGACACTTTCCCGTCAGCTATTAGGTAGTTTATTATAAAACCTGCAAAATACATATTTTATAGTGCATGATGCGCACATCACAATGACATTCATCAAGAAGAATCAACTAGCAGGAAAGAATACTTTATTATTTTTAAAGGAGATGAACTGGCTTACTTGCCAATATGAGAGACAATGTGTTCAAACAAATAAAATGCTTCATGTTTTAAGTGAGGACCCAAAAGCAACAATACAACACAAAAGCCGCACACATTTAAAACAAAAGTAAATATAAACAAAGCTATTCAGTGAAAATACTCGCATTGCCTTCTCCAATAGAGTTTGGAGCATTAGAAGATTCATCATAATGGCGATCTTGGCTGGCTTAAGCATGAAATGCTCATCAAAGGCACGAAACAAACAGCATTTGTGTGTTTTGAAAACGCATAAGCAACAAATAAGCTGGCCTCAAATGGACTCTTAGTCATGAGGAGATGCCGAGTGCTCTTTGTTGGAAACAAGGATGATAATTGGAAGCTTATCAATGTGAGAACACCATATCTTTTGAGGCTAAGGATGGGTGGTCCCATTTTTAAATTATAGTAACTTATTTTTTTTCTTTTAAACTTGATGCATTTAATTGGTCTTGTATATGCATGGGATGATGTTATTGTAAATGATCCTTCAATGATTCATCTTCTGACTGCAAATACTCTTGCATATTAATTCAGTTAAAATGAATGGTTTCATGTAGTAATATAATTGCTTAGATAAACCTAATTTGCACCATGCAATTTTCTTTATACATAAATTTAATGTATGCTGGGGTGGATGCAAAACAAATTGATACACATGGAAATAGCCAACAAAATTGCATCAAAATGTTCTAAACAAAAAACTGGTCGAGATAGGTTTCGAAACCATTATATATGCTTTGAGAAAAGTTGAATGCATTATTAATTTGTGTTGCTACCATCCCAAAGCAGATCCAAGAATTTTAAACAAAATGCTTTTATGCATGGGTACAAGCATCCCAACTGATACCATACTCTCAAGGGCAGCCTAACTACAATTTATTTACCCAGAAATCATACAAAGGTAAAATTTCAAGACTGATTATATATGATGATAACATAAACTTGACATGGGACTATGAAATAGAGAACTGAAAGAAGTTACTATTTAAGAATTTCAAATCAATAGTTTTTGCATATTAAAGTGTTTCCTTATGATAATAGCGAGATCATGCAAAAAAACATGTCTCGCAACCGAAATGTCACGACCCAGTTTGAGGGCTTGAAATTTTCAACACAAAAACAGATGCTCAGATGGTGAAATTCAATATTAATTTGCAATTTATATTACTAACAAATAATCATTCAAATAAATTGGAGGAATCACCAACAAAAATAAATTAAGCTTACTTAATATAAACAATTATAAATGAGTTTATCTTTCTATTTGTTAATCACATCTTTGATGCACATTATCTCCTCACTCATATTTAATCCAAAATTTAAACCTGAAAATGTTAGGTTAAAATATGATTAGCTATCAACAAACTAGTGAATACTTATATTTTAAATTTAGTTTAATCATAATCATATTATCATCATTTTAATTTCATTCAACCCTTAAAAATAAATTCTCTAATAATATATATATATTTTTTAATGGTACTTAGACTTCCCAATTTAGTTCTCCATTTACCATTCAAAATTATATAATTACTATATATATATATATATATATATATATACATATATACATATATTAAAAGGTTGATCGTCGATCAACCTCATAATTTGACTGAGGGG
>NEWO01000345.1:496349-523586 GCA_003013225.1 Phalaenopsis aphrodite | reverse complement strand
TATATATATATATATATATATATATATATATGTGTGTGTGTGTGTGTGTGTGTGTGTGTGTGTGTGTGTGTGGTGATTTACAATCTCATTTAATTCTAGAGTTTCAAATATTATTTCATGAAACAAGAAAGGAAAAATGCCTAGGAGAAGTTTCAAATTTTAATTTAAGCATTATAGAAACTATCACTTGTTTGTCTCACTTGTGCTTGGTTTGGCTCTCGGTATGCATGCCTTTCTCGCTCTTTAGGTTGCACGTGCCAATCGATCTTCAATGACAACACGTCTGCTATAGCTTGCTCCATATTTGGTGATTCAAGGACTTGGCTAGTACAATGTCACCAGTATATCGCTCGGCTTTGTTGCCTTTGCCTGTAATATGGGGAATTCACAATACTAGAAAACCAGTTCGACACAGAGAAGATTGCTAAACTTCGGTACAAATCTTTTCCCATCTCCATCACAAGCTCTGCTTATACGTCGCTCCTTGCAATCTCCATATGCACTATCACGCTCACAAGCATGAATCGAGCTCAGCTAGTTGCAAAGATGCTCACATTACCTATCCTCAAGCAGTTTCTGCTCCCCCACCCGGGCTCGTTTTGCTTACGTGTCGATCGACCACTCACGCTCAATCTCACTTGATTTTATTACTCAATCTCAATTTAACTCATTTGTTTCTTTATCTTCGCCTCATCCTGCGTAGCAACACAAATTTGCTAGAGTTCTGTTGAACTAGTGCTAGCCGGTTCCAATACAAGAGCTATTACAAGAAATGCATATTGACTTACTAAAATAACTTGGTATGCTAAGCATACAAATACACCAATAGATCCATTGAACAAAGTTGTGACTCCAAAAGATTCAACCCAAGATGATAAGGGTACAAATGGTTGGTAAGAAAATTTATCCCTATCTAACACTGCAGTGTTATTAGTAAATTTGTGAATAATCCCACAAAACAGACACTTCAATGTCATATACATTATAATAAGGTACCTCAAAAACATAGTTTAAAATAAGAGTGTGACATGACACGAGCTTCACAGGCGAGATTTCTCTTATCACGGAATCAATCCCAAGAGCGGGATTTCGTAGGATGGTGGGATATCACGAGATCGCTTGTATCAAATAACAAAGTAGTCCAAATTTCTAATCTTAACCCCATTTTTCTTCCTTTTTTTTGATTTATTTCCCTATTTCCTTATTCCTAATTAGGTATTTTCTATTAAGCGACTTTTATATTTTGTTTTCTATTTTGAAGGTCTTTTGGCTTTGTTTATGTCTTTTAGAGAATGTTATATTTGAATTCTACCAAAGAAGTGTTGTTTTCTTTTCCTTTTGCAAGCCATCTGTCTGTAGCTTATGCACGAAAAGGTGGTGAATCTTCTCGACCTCCATATCGTGACGTTTTGTTATATGTCTCACTGTTTTCAACTGGAGCAACTACCAACTGATGTTGAATTTGTTGTCAATAGAAGATTTCAACTTATACCTCTTCTAAATGTTGCCAACCTCCCATATTCACCTTCCCTTGCTATCCCACAATCATCTGTCCGCCAAAGCCCTTTCTAAATACCTTCTATGAGCCCTAAAAATGTATCATCTAATATCAAACCTCAACAAACCCTAAATTTATACGCAAAACTTCAAAAAAAAAAATCCCCACATTCCTAACACAATTCCTAGCATTAATCATAAAATTTCAAAATCTAACAATTCTACATTCACAAAAAATCCACTCCAACACCTACAAACCTACGCCTCCGACCAACCTTGATTTGCAATCCTACATCAGTCAAAAAATCTGATTGGGTGAAAGGAACGCTACGACGCCAATGAGAAACTCTCAACAAGGCGTCCATAAACTTATTATTAATGATATGCAATGAGAAAATCTGATAAAGTCAACCACAATCACAGTGATGACTTTTAGATCGAGGGGAAAAGGTGAATCTCTTCCATCGAAAAAATTCTAGTGAAGATGAATCAATAACCTAGCGATTTGACAAAAAAATATTAGAGACGTTAGGATCTTGGAGTAAAGATGGATTTATCGTATTTTGACGGTCGCATGGGCTTGGACGAGTTTATTGAGTGGCTCCAAATACTGAAATAATTTTTTTAGTTCAAAGACATTCCCAGAACAAGATAGCTAAATTAGCAGCTATCAAGCTCATGAAGAACACTTCTTTGTGGTTAGAGAACCTGAAGCGTGTTCAACAACAGAAAGAGAACGGTAAGATCATCACTTGGTCTAAGATGAAAAGGGACATGCAAAACAAATTATTTTTCCTTCATTGACATGATATATTCATGAAACTCCACCACTTGGGTAATAGAAATTCTTCTATGGAGTACTACACGGCTGAATTTGAACAACTCATACTGAAATATAAGTTAGTGGAACCAGAAAAACATACAATAGCAAGGTATCTTGAAGAACTGAAGACATCTATTAGTAATGTGATACAATTGTGACTGTATTATCCCTATTGGATGTGCAAACCCTAACTTTCAAGGTAGAGAAATAACAATGTCACCAGGTGATTGCCACACCTTACATGCAAAGTTTAACCCCAAGATCACGCAGAAAGAGTACGCCTTGTGGAACACCCAAGACAACCTTATCAGAAGAGAAACCAATTCAAAGTGGAGAAAAGTTAAAGCCCACCACTACTCCCAAATTCATCTCAACCAGGAAGTGCTTCAAGTATCACGACATTGGGCACATTATGTCCAATTGTCCAAAATAGGAGAATGATCTCATTCACTGAGTAGGGAGACATTACAAAAATAGCTAGTGTCACAGAAAACATTAGATATGGTGAAGATGCAAAGAAAGAGTACCAAATTCTAACCGACAAGAAAGAGATGCTTGTAATCCGACAAGTCCTTTAAACTGAGGCCACAAGAGAGCACCAATGGCTCTGCAACAATATATTTTGTACCCATTGTACTGGTGCAAGAAAATGTGTTCATTCTCATTATAGATGAAGGTAAAATATGATATCTACTCAAATGATCTTTAAATTGAACATGACCACACAAAAGCACACCTTATTCTATGTCTTGGTCGAAGAAAATGAATAAGATCACAATTGACATGAGACATCTCATGAAATTTTTTTATGGGAGACAAGCTGCAAGATCAAGTTTGGTGTGATGTCGTATCTTGTATGTGTGTCACATGCTTTTGAGCCGGTTGTGACTAGTATGACATGGGTGCACTTCGTGATGATCGTGAAAACACAAACTCATTTATAAAGGATGGGAAGTGTAGTGTATTTATGTCTTTGAAAGAGTCAATAGTGAAGGGTATTCAGACACATATGGAAATTTTGGTGGTTTGAAGAGGATTAACCTTAGGATTCCTTAGTGACCTTCTTAGATGACTAGAGATGGGACTCACCCATATAGAACTTCTAACCAATCCTACGCTCACTCAGGGTTTCCTGAGGTTAAGCCTAAATCCTAAACCCTTGGTTGAGATGGTTGAGGGTCTAGCCTAGTGGAAGCCCAAGTTGAATTCCTATAGGTGGAGGATGCCCTAGGTTATCCATGGAGCTTAGAGCCCTAGGAGTTCCCCCAATGACCCATTGAATACCCCTGGAATTCTCGTTAACCTAGGAAAAACCCATGGGACAAGAGGCTAGTCCTAGGCCAACGAGAGGTTTTTATCTCTGACCACATTTACCTTAAAGCCCTGGAAATCCCATAACACCAAAATTCAAGTCATAGGGGGAGGAGAGAGTCACCTAAGTCAAACTTTGGTATCACCTAAACTTTTCCTAACACCAATGTACCCTAAAATTGACATAAACCCTAAACACATCAACTTAACCCTCAAAACTGGAATCACCAAAATTCACCAAGTCAATTAGTGAACAACTAAATCCTTCAAAACAAAATCAAAATCAATTCAAAATATTAAGACCAAAGACATGTAAATATCAAAATTAAATTATAAAGGCTCACTAATTTAATCCTTTTGGGCCAACCCTAATCACCTAAGGCTAGACTTAACCACAAAAGCCCAACCTTAACCGTAAGTCAAAGCCATTATGGGGGAGCCCATGGCCCATTCCCCATGGGTCAACCATGACACACACATAACCCAAATAAACTACCATGACATTACAACCTAATTATGAATTAATTAAGAGAAAACTAAACTTAAAACAAGCACAAAAAGATAAACCATGCACACTTGACCAAGGAGACTAACAATTGGCACCAAGGTTCAACTCACCCATGTTCAAACCATGGAGGTCAAGGTGAGTCAAACCAGACCAATTCTGGTCCTAGACACCCCACCAAAAGTTCCCCCAATCACTCCAAGCTCCTCCCCATGCCACCTTCACCTTCATTGGAGCCAACATGTTAAAGGCATAAAAAATGGAGAAAGCACTTTACTTCTGCCAAAAGCCTTCTGCTTATTTTCTGAGAAATAACTAGAGTCTCCCAAGCAAACCAGAGTTTCCAAAGCAAGCCAGAGCTCCCCCCATGGTCTCCAATGGCTATAAAAGGAGCTAATCCGAGATCCTTGGAGACAACTCAAGCTCCCTAGTCAACCACTTAAACCCTCAGCTCTCAGTACCAAAAACACTCCTACAGTCCCAGAGGTCACTTCCCACCATTTCCAAGCTACCACTACCACCACAACACAAATTTCACCACTGAAATCCCGGGTGTTTTACAGCTTTCACATCAACCTCACCAAAACTCAAAATTAACCCTCACAAGCTTCACAAGGTCCAACATCCTCTCCCCCAATCAAAATCCTCTCTTCCCGTACCCTCTAACATACCTTAACACCAACCCGAGCAACCTTTTGGTCTAGCACATTCCTAGGCCCAAACACAGAGCAAAATTGAAGGAGGAGCTTCGTGGCATCAAGGCGATCGCCTCTGTCAAGCCAAATTGAGGTCTCACCTCTTGGGATAAAGTAATGGCTTGAATTCACCATTTTTGCTCCCACTTTGGTCTCTTTTGAAGTAAAAATATAATGCATGTCCACTTAATCGTATAGATAGGTTCGTCTCACTTAAGTGACGCTATAGGATCAAACCCATGCGATTTGGTTGTGTAGAGTGAGATTTTAGGGTTTGAGTGTGGGCGACTCTATGCTCTCTGTCCCGTGGGGACTATGAATGGATGTCATCTATTTCTGTGTATTCAAAACGAACGACAAATATGGAGACGAGGTAGCGGAACACGCGGGAGAGGAGCACTAGATCGTGGGCCATCTCAGTGCTCGCGTGTAAAGCGTAGCCAACCGTAGAGCGCCACCCGGACCTTCGACGAGTACAAGGATGTATTCGTCGAAGAGTAAAAGCACTGGATCGTTTAAATCGAAGAGTTTAAGAGAGGAGCATTGGTTGTGTAGAGTTCAAATTTTTTGAATTATTTAAACCTTAAAAAATCTAATAAACTTTTAAAATTCATATCTACTTAAATAAATTAAAAAAACCCCTTAACTAAGTGAATAGAGAAGAAAATGATAATAAAAAAAATAAAATAATTAACTTATACTTAATTTTTAATTAATTAAATATACCAGAGGATATGTTATTTATAAAAAATTAAATATAAAACATAAAAATTTGAAATTTTCAGGGATTATTTCCTCCGTCATCATGAATATTCCTGATTTTTCCAAAGTCGGGGGTTTCTTTAACACCAAAATGTCCAATTTTCCATTAAAATTATAATTATCTTAAAAAATAATTATAAAAAATAAAATACAAATCAGAAAAACATAAATAAAAATAGAAATTAAAAAGAAAAATCAGGGCAACAATACTAGAAACTAAAATGAGAATATCCGTCTCTGAAAACTTAAAAATAAAATTAGATCATTTGGGGGTAAATCTAGGGTAAATTAATAAAATTGCAAATTTTGCATTTTAGCTCAAACTGTCTCCTAAACTTAAATTAAACATAAAAATCAACTTAGAAACTCCTCAGCTTACATCCTAATGAAAATATTACGATAATTAGGGAGGGTTAATCACACAATTACCTTTTAGTTGTCATATTATGTCACTCAATTAAGACTCTAAACCTAATATGGGTCTAATCCAATCTGGACCTAACTTAATTCAAATTCAATTTAAGTCTAACCCAACTTAGACCTAACTTAATCTAAGTGACTTCAAACTTGACTTAGGTCTAGCCCAATTCTAGACCTAATTCAAACTAAACTCAACTCTAATTTCAACTCAGGTCTAGCCTAACCTAGATCTAACTCAGTCTAAACTCAATTTGAACCCAACCTAGAACTAATTTAAACTAAACTCAACTTTAAATTCAACCTAGGTCTAATCCAACTTAGACCTAGCCCAATTCAACCCGAACCCTAAAACATAACTTAGTTCTAACCCAATTTAGACCTAGCTCAACTAAACTCAACCCCATTCAAGTCTACTCAACCTAGACCTGGTTCAACCAAATTCTAAACTTAATCTAACCTAGGTCTAATCTTAGTTAGACCTAATCCAACTTAAGTTAATCTTAGACTTAAATAATAGGTCTAGTCCAACCTTAGACCAAACTCAACTTAACTAAAATTTTAAACTTATCTTAGGTCTAATCTAACACAATTAAGACTTAAGTGGGACCTAACTGAACCAAACCCTAAATCTAACTTAGGTCTAACCCAAATTGAGCCTAAACCAACATAATTCAAATCCTGAATCCCAAAACCAAACTCAAGTCTAATCCAACATAAAATTGACTCAACTCAAACCAAACCTGGGTGAACCCTACCTAACTCGGGTTAACCTAAATCAACTCAAACCAAACCTAGGTCAACCCGACCTAACTTGAGTTGACCCAAAATAATTAAAACAAACTTGGGTCAACCCGACCTAAGTTGGGGTAAACCAAAACAACTGAAATAAACTTAGGTCAACTTGACCTAACTCAAGTTAACCCAAATCAACTTAAACCAATCATGGTCAACCCGACCTAACTCTGGTTAATCCAAAGCAACTCAAACCAAACCTGGATCAACCCGATCTAACTTAGGTTAAGCAAAACAACTAAAACAAACCTGGGTCAACCTAGACTAGCCTAGGCTATAACCCAATTCAATCAAAACTCAACCTAGGTCAACCCGACCTAATCCAAATCAAATTAAAACGAACTTGCAATCCGACTTAACTCGGGTTAGCCCAAACTGACTCAAATCAATTCTAAGTTGACCCCACC
This sequence comes from Phalaenopsis aphrodite, assembly GCA_003013225.1. Taxonomy (NCBI): domain Eukaryota; kingdom Viridiplantae; phylum Streptophyta; class Magnoliopsida; order Asparagales; family Orchidaceae; genus Phalaenopsis; species Phalaenopsis aphrodite. The sequence goes on along the minus strand of NEWO01000345.1, from coordinate 516,374 downwards.
TAATTCAGCTCAAACTCGAGTAACCTAGGTTAAAGAGTATTTAACCTCTCATAAGAAAAAAAACACACTTAACACATGTCGGAGAAGACACATCTTAAGGTGCAAAATAAACATAAAAGGCATAACATAAAATGCACTCTAAAAATCATTAAAACTTAAACTTCAATCATAAAACAAACTTGGTTTGAGAAGGAACTACGAAAGAGGCAACCCATAACTGCTAACAAAAGTACTTTCCGGTCACTCACGACTAATCAAAACACAAACCCAGTGACCCCGGGAAGACAAAACCATGAAATCTTGATCGAGACATTTAAAAAATAAAAATAAGAGAAAAAATCACAAAATTTAATCGATTAAGAAGTCTTAAGCAACATAAAATTTTCAAACCCTTAAATCCGAACAAGACAATAAAACTTTGATGAACAAAGATCACCGAACACAACTTTAACCATGCTGCCCGGGTCTACGAAGATCTATTGGAGGACGCAACCCATGGTTGTTGACAAGAATCTTCTCGTCGGAGTAGACTTGACCACCTCTCTGGACTAAGTAAATCAGAGAATCCAACACCGGGATGACGGAAAGTCAGGGCATCTTGACCGGGTTGTCCTAAATAAAAATGATAATTATCCAAATAAACACATTTATTTCTCTTACATTAAAATGAAGCATGATGACTCTGTTTTGCAGGACTGTTTGAGACAATCTACAAAAGACCGCTTTAGATTTACTTTACATATTATTAGGGCATGTTAACTCTGTTTTGCAGAGATGCTTTAAATAAATAAATTGTTGTAGTAAGCTAAGATTTTTCCTTTGAGTCTTCTTTTCTTTTGTAGAGTTAGGCAGTGTTATGGTCAACTGGCTATAAACATCCAAACTATCCAAAAGAGAACGAAACATGAAGCGAATAATGAACCTTAACCAAATCATCAACGGTAGTGTGTATAATGACAATCGACAAGTTTGATATAAATTAGGGTTGGTACCCATACTGTCAATTTGTCTGTATTCATTCGATAGGTTTCCTCAAATTATAGGCCGACATTTACATATCTGCATTGTCCGGATCATCGGTGGGCTCACTTAAGGACTAAACCTTCTACCTCAACCTAAACAACTTCAACTGAATTTTTTCTAAAATATAACTCATAAACAAAACTAAACCACATAAATTACCGCATTCACAACCATAGAAACACATACATCTAAACAAGCTCGATTAACATTAAATAAAACTGAGAAGAGACCCCCTTTCAATCTAGGAATATGTACTATAACATGATCTGTAGACATATGCATACCATGTAGCTTCTATCCCTTGTAATCAAGCCCTCACTCATTGCACGAAAAGGGGTGTTTGACCCGTGAGAACCACTACCTTGTAGAGTGAGTTCTGCCTACGCATATTGATTGGTCTTTTGAAATGAATCTTCTATGCATTCATCATCAAGGACTTGCATAACCCAAAACACAGTCTGCTTCAATGCACTCAGTACTAATTAAAACTAAACATTTGAGTGTAGTGAGGTATAAAACATTTAAATTTGAAATTCCAAAGTATATTTGTATTAGTCTTAAGAAATTATTTATATCATACATACATAAGCAACTTGATTTATAATCAAGTCGTAAGGCCTACAACTCTTAATCTAGCTTGTATCATCGGGACTGGTCATGCATGGTTTTGAATGCGATTAGGTGATTTAGATGACAGCCCTTTCCAGACAGAGTTGTAAATCCATTGCATTGCATGTTCTCCTTTTAGGTTAGGGCTCCGAAGTTTCACTTCTCTCAGTGATTTTCACCCTAGGACTCTGAGGTTGTTTGTTTAGTTACGATGTAAATCCTCGCCTTTCGGCTCCTGCATGATAGCATGTCGTGCAGTCCTAACATTCTAACAAAATGTCAGAATAAAACATTAAAATCTTTTTTCGAAAAATGACAAAATTCAACTTTTATGAGGACGAAACCACAGCTTCAATCGAGAGTTTTTTTAAGTAGATTCGACCGCTTAAGATGTAATTAACAATAGGAGCTTGCCCCTATAGAAAGAAGAAGATCCAAAACAAATCTAAACCCTATTTAGTCTCTAGATTAGATAGAGGAAGTGACATGTCGGATTTAAATCACAGACCAGTGCTGATACCCAACACTTTCTTTGTACAAATAATCAAACACATCGTAAAGTTGTATGTCTACCTTTCGAGGCGGTTTACTAACTTTCGGTGGCACATTTGATTATTCGAACAACCCAAATCTTTGAATCAACACGGCATCCAAAAGCCACGTGTCGGTCGAAGAGCAACAAAATAAGAAAATAATAAAAGCGAGCACCAGTGGGGCGGATAGCTACCATCAAAACTAGCCTTGGTGATGAAATGAGATAATGACATGGGAAAGCCCATATTTGAGGTAGTGTGACCTCACTGGAGGAAGTTTCAAGATTCTCTAACATTTAGTCTACCCCCTAGGGTGCAATTATAGTGGTCAAACATGCAATACTTCAAAAAGAGATGAAAAATTTTGGGCAAATTCTGGAGCATCTTATAGAGTAAGATGAGTACTATGTTCCAATTCAGCTTAGTACCGCAGTCACAAAAATATAACCAGAAATAAGTGGTGAACTTTTTTTTTTTGAAAATATCCTTAATTAACTTACAGGAAAGAGCATCCAATAGTGGGATTCAAATCCTTCCAAAGAAAAAGAAGCATATCCTACCTAGGGTGAATGATAATGGAACTTCACGGGATTGATCTGCATGTCACGAAATCAATCCCGCGAAGTGAGATTCTCGAGGATCGCGGGATATCCCGCAATCACAAGTACCAAATAGCAAGACTGTCCAAATTACTGATTTCAGCTAAATTTTTTTCCTTTTTTGATTCTTTCCTATTTCCATATTCCTAATTAGAGTATTTTCAATTGGGAGACAATTTATATATTTTGTTTTCTATTTTGGCGGACTTTTGGCTTTGTTTGTGTTTTAGAAATTGTTCTCTAATTTCTATCCTAGGGAGTTGTATCATTTTCCTTTTGCAAGTGGTGTGTATGTAGCTTATGCAAGAATGCGTGATGAACCTCCTACCACCTCCATACCACATCGTTTCGTCATCTGTCACGCTGTTTTCGATTGTGACAGCCGCCGATCGAAGCGAATTTCACCTCATACCACTTTCAAAAGCCAACAAACTCCCATATTCCCCTTCCCTTGCTATTCCACAACCATCTCCCAACTAAAAACAGTTTCTAACGCCTTCTAGTAGCACCAGAACAGTATCACTATATGTATTAAAATCATCATTGATTTTGATTAGGTTAGATCTCTAACACATCAAAAATCCATATCTGATTATTTTTTGTTCATATGACAATTTATGACATGGCAAGACAAAAAATAGTTTGCGTTACCTCGAAACTGCACTGAAGCAGAATTTAAGATCATGTCTCATAAAATTTACGAAAGTAAGCCACTTAAACAACTTCTTGAAGTTTAAAACCTTCCACTACAAAACCTATAATAATGAGGTGTGACTACCAAGCTATACTATTACCATTGCTATGAACCAACTTCACCATGATGAACTAAGCATAATTAAAAATTAATAAACACAATAAGAAAAAAAATTGATCAACAAACCATTGAAGTGAATTAAACTCCAACAGAACTTCATGCTGTTAATATCCTTGCTAAAGCAGTTGCTCAATCGCAATTTGACAACCTTATTTCCAAGTTAGAAATGAGTAAGATATACTTCTAGGTTGAGGGAAAGTGTGAAAATTCTAATCCTGCACCACCTTGGCAAGCTGTCCTGCCAACTAGCTTGCAAGCCTTACAAGCAGCTCCTACATGGGATGTAATGCCTGCCAGTCATGCAATCAATCACCCTGAAAATTTGCCAATGTCATGCCTTCCATAAGCAGTGTGCCAAGCAATATTTTCTTGTATGGAATGGCATTTTAAATCATGAACTGATTGTAATTATTAGATTAATTATTTTTCTATTTTCTTGCTTTTATGGGCAATAATTATTTTATAAATAATCTCTATTCTACTAAATAAAATAGAATATATCTAGTATTCTTCTCTCATTTTTTTGACAAGGGTTCAAGGTAGGTAGGTTAGGTGTGCAAGAAAGATCATTCCAAAGCAAAGTGAGATTAATCTATAAAATCTACTCTCTTCAAAAATCCTCCTTCATGCTTTAAATATCTCAGAATCATCTTTTTTTGACCTCAAGTGACAAATGAAATAGAAATTTAGTTCTATTTAGGTTGGCCGACAAACTTATGGAAGAGTTTCAGTTGCATGTATTGTGATGACTCCCAACTGTAAGGCTTATTTCATAAACTGTAACTGTTTAACCCAACACTGAGGGCTTCATTGATGCTGACTTAATTTTAGATCAAACCTAAATCCTAATTCTCCAATAAAATACCAAGGGTTCAACAGCTCGCTTGAACTTTGGATCACTTTCATTACATTTCACAAAAAATTATTATATTCTCCTAATTAGAAAGTGGTCACTGAAGTGGCATTGAATTGCAAGCATGCAATTTGAAAGAATCATTCAGTGTAAGGCGGACAAAATAATATAAAAAATCATTAGCCAAAGTAATTCTGCTAAATAAAACCAGAAAAAACAACCAAAAACCTATGTTCTCAAGTCCTAATTATGGATATCATCATCATTAGCCTCATCCAGCTGCTTGAGGTATATATATAGCTATCCAAATATGTCCGGATATAACGATTCACATAAGTTGTAGCCGCCTGAACAAATTTAACAGACTAATTGATATTTCAACCGAAACGAAAAAAAAAAAAATATTTAAAGATTCAACTATATGGATTTTACAAAAGCAGTGATTACCTTTATTATACAGTCAAATGGAACATTCTTCAAGAACATTGGAGCAGCTGTGATAAGATTTTCCGCTGCAATTAACTGAAATCATAAGCTGAGATAAAGAATGAAAATAGACCATAATAATGAAAACTGAGCCTGGGGACACAGGCTAGACAGGACTAATATGTAATATCTTTAGGCCTAACCAATTATAGCCTTCCACAGGCAACAAATTGATGGGAGCATCATACATAAGGCATGCCATTTTCAGCCAGGCATTAATTTAAGTAAATTGAAAGTAAATTCACAATTACATAATTATGTTAAGACTAATAGTGACACAGGGCTCCTTGGGCGGCCGGCTGAATCAGTCGGGACTGATTCCGGTCAAGCGGCCAGCCTGATTAGGGTAGGAATTGCCGTCCCTTTTCCCTCCCTTCTGCTTAATCTAATCCCTCCCTTACAGAGGATTCCCTTCCTATTCTATTGCTTGTCTTTTCCATCACTTTTCCTATTTCTATTTCTTTCAAATTCCAATTCCTTCCTATTCTATTGCTTGTCTTTTCCATCCCCTTTCCTATTTTTATTGCTTTCCAATTCCAATTCCTACTTATTCTATTGTTTGTCATTTATATCCCCTTTCTTATTTCCAATTCTTCCTATTCCAATTCCTTCCTATTCTAACTAATAGCAAGTATTATATATGTGCTATGTAACTCGTACGAGGTGGTGATCTTCTCCAAAGGTTTGAGGGGTGCTCCGGCTATAACTGGATCTCAAGGGGATAGTTATCTTTCATTTATTCTGGTTAAGGTTTGCTGCCATCTTCATGTCCTGCTGTCGTCCGCCAGCCAGCCTACTTCCAGTAGCTGGTCCTTCCATTTCCTGCTGTTAACCAGCCATCGAGCCGCCTTCTAGCAGCCGGCCCTTCAGTTTCCTGCTGCTATCCAGCCATCCCGTGACCTTCTAGGAGTCAGTCCTTCCGTTTCCTGCTGCTATCCAGCCATCCGACCGCCTTCCAGCAGCCGGTCCAACCATTTCCTGCTGCAGTCCAGCTGTCCTGCCACCTTTCAACAACTGATCCTTCTGTTACTGCTGCTGTCAAGCCATCGTCCAGCAGCCACACCGGCCTTCCCAGCCTTCCGGCAGCACTGTCGCCACCTGCTGCCAGCTACTGGCCAGTCCTATTGTAGCTTCTTTTTTGCCCTCTGGATCTGCCGCCCTCATCTAGAGGGGGGACATTTAGGTCTGTTATGTTGCTCTTTTTCTTATTTTGCAGCCGTCAATGTTGTTTACTGTATGCATGTTTTTGTGTTATTTCTGTTGAAGAGTCATCTTGTACTTTCTTTGAAGTTCTGGAATAATATTTGTCGTTTGGTCATGATTTGGGTTAACTCTGGTATCATTTAGTATTAGAGCTAGCCCAACCCTAATTCTATCCTAGGGTGCTCTAGCATCCGTCCCACCCATGCCACCTCCACAAAAACGTAAATTTTTTCTCTTTTTTTCTCTTTCCTCCTCCTTTCATTGCTTTCCCACCTTCAACCCACCTCCCAAACCCAAAACTTAATCATGCCACCACAAAGATATGTGACGGAACCTACCTAGGATGAGATACAACAAGAAATTCATCTGCTGCAACAAAAATTGGTCGAATGGGATGATGAGACCCAGAGAAAGATCACCCTCGACCGAGATCAGGATAGTCAAAGGGGAGACAAGACCGAGGATCTGAATCCATTCCACAGAGAAGACATCATCGACGAGGAATACCGGCCATGCCGCATCAGGATTCATTATAAGTGGAGGCCGAGAGAGAGGTGCCAAAGGATAAAAGGGACTTCTGGAACTTCAACACCCTAAATCAGCTCACATATGGAAATTACAAGCACTTCGACATTAAAGTATATCTGCCATAGTTTGAAAGAGGCTTGGATCCGAATGATTTTATTAATTGGCTACAATCAATGGAGCAAATCTTTGAATATAAGGATATGTCAGAGGATAAGCGAATAAAGTTGTTCTGATCAAATTGAAAAAGAGCGCCTCCTTGTGGTGGGAGAACTTACAAAGATAGAGGAAATGAGAAGACAACCATAAGATTACCAATTAGGAAAAGATGAAGAAAGCCATGTAAAAGAAATATGTTCTATCTCATTACTGCTATGACATGTTTTAAAACTCCACAATCTGCAGTAACGAGACCTTTCAGTGGAGTTCATGGCTCATTTTGACCATCTATAGATGAAATGTGAGCTGACAGAGTCGGAAAAACACACTGTAGCCTGGTATTTTGGGAGCCTAAAGCCTGCTAATAGCAATGTGGTGCAACTACAACCGTACTGGATGCTTAGGGATGTTCAGACTCGAGCCCTGAAGGTGGAAAACAACAGAAATGGAGCAGACAACAGTAATCCTTCAAGCAATCACCTAACTATTACGACCGAGAAGAGTAGCTCGGGAGGAACAAGTATTCCCGGACAAGGAACTGACTGGCCAAATCAGAGTGGGAATAAACAGAAAAAGTGTAGCACTGCCAATACAATACCGGCCAAACAATGGACTCCAACCATCCGACGAGCCGAGTTGTGTATTTCATTAAGCAGGGCATGGGGGGGGTAGTGATGAGTCAGCTAAGGAACAAGGTGAGGTATATCATCTCCCATCAGATGAAGGGGAGGCACTCGTGATTCGATAAGTCTTACAGGCCGAGGATATGAGGGATTCACAGTGGCTTCGTCACAATATATTCTAATCCCGTTATACTGTGAACAAAAAGACGAACAGTCTCGTCATCGATGGAGGGAGCAGTAAAAATGTGGCATCTACACTAATGATAGAGATGTTGGGACTCATGACTCGGAGGTACACCCAACAATTTTCGCTGACATGGCTGAAGAACTAAAACAAGATCAACATTGATAGAAGGTGTTTAGTAAAGTTCTCAATTGAACACTAGCTGCATAATCAAGTGTGGTGCGACATGGTTCCCATGGATGTCTGTCACCTTTTGTTGGGGAGTCCATAACAATTTGACCATAAAACTCAGCACGATGGCTTAAGAAACACCTACTCCTTCACCAAGGATGGCAAGTGCCTCATCCTTCTTCCTTCGCTAGAACCCGAGATCACAGAAGTCCTTGCCAGCAGAGCAGCATCAGTGGGATCAATTTTGGTGATGACAAAGGATGAGGAGACTGACACACCATTGTCGGGCATAGGACAGCCGCGACAGAGAACATTTCGAGATATCACGATCGATACAGTACCAACATAGCCACCACCATTCGAGGAGGTTCAGACCTAGCTCAATTCGATAAGGGACCCTTGGGAAGGCGATTCGATATGGATGAATGCTCAAAAATTGAAGAAAACTCCTTCGGTATTTTGGGGACAATGTAGTTGCCAGTGGGACCCCAGTAAGGCAGGACAACAGACAAAGAACCAAAAGCTTCTACGGATAAAGTCGAAGCTCTCCAACCTCGGGAGACCGACGCGGGGCTCCTTAGGCGAACGGCTGAATCAGCCGGGACAAATTCCAGTCTAACACAAGGCTGGACCCACCGACTTGCTTAGAGCAGGAATTATCGTCCCTTTTCCATCCCTTCTGCCTAATCTAATCCCTCCATTAGAGAGGATCCCCTTCTTATTCTATTACTTGCCTTCCCCTTTCTTGTTTTTATTTCTTTTCAATTCCAATTCCTTCCTATTCTATTGCTTGCCTTTTCCATCCCCTTTCTTATTTTTATTTCTTTCTAACTTCAACTCCTTCCTATTCTATTCCTTGTCTTTTCCATCCCCTTTCCTATTTCTACTTCTTTCAAATTCCTTCCTATTCTAACTACTAGCAACTATTATAATTTCAGTTTGCTGCCTTTGAGGTGATTCTCCCCTTTCATATTTCTACTTCTTTATAATTCCTTCCTATTCTAACTACAAGCAACTATTAAAATTCTAGTTTGCTGCCTTTGAGGCGATTCTCCCTTCCGAGGGATTCACCCGATGGCGAGAAGTGCTTAGGCTGTAACTTGTCTGAGGTTGTAATCTTCTCCAAAAGTTTGAGGGGTGTAACTCGATCCCGCGGGAATTGTTATCTTTCATTTATTTCAGTTACGGTTTGTTGTCATCTTCCTGTCCTAATATTGTCCAACTATTCAGCCGCCTTCTAACAACCGGTCCTTTTGTTTCCTACTGCTGACTAGCCATCCAATAGCCTTCCAACAGTCGGTCCATCCGTTTCCTGCAGTTGTCCAGCCATCCCACCCCCTTCCAGAAGCCGGTCAGTTTATTTCCTGTTGCGTCCCGCGGCCTTTCAGTAGCTGGTTCTTCCGTTCCTGCTACTATCCAACCATGCAACCGCCGTCCACCAACCGCACCGACTTTCCCATCCTTCCCGCAACACTATCGCCACCTGCTGCCAGCCACCGGCTAGTACTATAACCGCATATTTTCTGTCCTTTGGATCTGTCACCCTTCTCTAAAGGGGGTCATTTATGCCTTTTATGTTGTTGTCCTTTTTATTTTGTAGTCGTCATTGTTGCTTATTGTTTGCAAGTTCTTGTGTTGTTTTTGTTGAAGAGTCGCCTTGTACTTTCTCTGATATTCAACAATAATACTTGTTCTTTGTTCATGGTTCGAATTAACTCCGATATCAAATATTGGTCCATAAGTTCTTACTCTAGTAAAATTAGCCCAAAATCAACCAGAATTAGGCTGCACCACTCTATCGATCAAATAAAATAGCTGCATAAAATAAAATGCTTATTAATGATCATAAATTTTAACTCCACCTTAGAGTCATATGCAGATAAAAAGCTGGTATAATATAAGACGAGCACCAACTGAACTTAACTCATCAAATAGATGCTAAAGATGGCTGGAGTTTGGTTTAATAATACCCCAATCCACAAAAACTTTTACATGGGATTGTTGTTTTAAAAAAGATATTAGGCTGGTATTTGTAAAAGTGGCCAGTAGAGAAGAACAAGAATTTCATCTCTAGTAAAGCTCAGAATTGAGGAATACATCATACCTTTTGAATGATAGGAATGTTCTAACAAAAATTGGAATGAGTAAAAAAGCGTACCTTTTTAATCATCTGTTTTATTTCATCTCCAGAATTGGAATAGGTAAATTAAGCGTCATACAAATTATAAACTCTTGAAACATTACATTGACAGACAAGTTGGGGCAACATCCTCAAAGCTGCTATGTTCAAAAGCAAGAGAAGAACCTGTGATCATTGATATCTCCTTGATAAGCATATAATGTTGAATGAAGACAGCCAATAAGTGTATCGAAGACATTGTATAAGACTGAAAGACTTCTTCACTGTACACCAAGCCGCTGTAGTTGGAAGCGGTATAACCAATGAAACTTTATTCCACAACGTTAAGACAAGCCAATCATACCTGTTACTTGGGGCCAAATTCCGGCTTTTATATCACACAATCAGCTATTAAGACCTTAACAAAGAAATAATCAGAATCTCTTTGCATAATTAGATGCCCAGAGTGACATTATTCCAATTCTTCTAGGCTGTTTGGAGCCTAATGAGGACTTCTTTACAAGAAAATTAAAAAAAAAAGTATACACATATTGACAATTAGGAGTTTCATTTGATATTTACTGAAACTCCTAAAAATAACAAAATTTTGACACTAATAGGTGCCTGAAATTTCATCCCATTGCAAATGCTTTCAGATCATTGAGCTTCATAACTCTCTGCTTCTTCTGCCCATGTACAGAACCTCGAAGGTTATCCGATGGAGGCACAGATTTCAGCTTTAGTTCTTTGGTCTCTATCATATACTCATTAGTTTCATCAAGCACAGTAAAATCAGCAGGATTTCTGTTAACAACACATATTTCCATCTTACAAAAGCCCAAGGGAAGAATAGCATCAACTTTATTGTTCAACTCACCTCGAGTTGTACCATCCCTAACTAAGGAAAATCTTGTATTTGATGTGAAAAATCTATCAAAATCTCTATCTGGGCAAATTTTTGCAGAGCATTTGCATCTAAAAAGAGAGTTACAAGAGTTCCAGGTCGAAGTGTTTGGGTTCAAACAAGAAGTTTTTATTTTCTCATTCACATTAGCATTAAGAAATACCTGAGAACTCTTGGTAGGTATTCTACCGTCCTTTGACATATTAAAGATCTCCTTTTGCAATGAAGGTCCTAATATTCCAATTCTGGGAAGTGGTCGGAGAGGCAAGCAGGAATTTCTTGGTTGGCATGGATTTGGATTAACTTCCAAGGGATGTAAGCCGAGCTCTTTTTCTTGGCTTCCATATGTTAATTGTGAGTCATTATATTGACCATTGAAACATGTGTCCTCCTTAGTAAATCCTGAATAACTTCGGTAAGAATGTCGAGGTTCACCAGACCGTGCAGATTGATCCATAAGCCTTAGCAAATTCAAAGCAGATATGGTTTCATTGCTGTAAAGGTCTGCCGGACAAAAATTTGAATGAGAATGATTTGCTAATTCCATGAAAGATGAAGCATTGGGAGCTGTTGGGGAACAGCCCCAATGGTGTTGCTTTCCAATTGGGTTTCTTGGCAACTCATAATCACATGATGGAGGAAACATTTTCAGATCCCTTCCATGGACTGAACCATTCAAATTATTCAAAAAATAACTGTTAACTCCAAAGGATGTACCGTTTCTACGTTGTATCACTTCATAATGGAGATTTCTGGATAGATTTTCACAAGCAACTGTTTGATTCTCAATAATTGATTGTGAAGAGTTCAAATTATTGCTTCTGCAACAGGAGAAAATTGGCTGATGGTCATTACTATTAATGTCCAAATTACCAGATGCTGCTCTAGTAATTAAGGAATCACTATAACATTGGTTTAAATCAATCTGAAGCATTTTCTTTCCATTGATAGAACAATGGCAAGCTTCCGGCTCCTGGTCAATCCCACCATTACATGGGAATGTAGTCCTAACATCAAAACCTTGGTTGTTGACTTGGAATGTTTGCCATGAAAGATTCCCTTGTTCTGCATCTGATAATTTTGTTCTGTTTAGTTGAGAAGAATCGAGAAAAAAAGAGTAATTGATGTTTCCAGTTATTGTGGGAAACATAAGCTTGTTTGTAGCATCAGTTTCAGCTAAATGGTGATCTCGGTCATGCTGATTCCTGGCTAATAATTCAACAATATCCATTGGAAAATCATCTAGAGCTTCTTGGTCAGTAGACTGCATGTTTTGTGGCTTCTTTGATGCCTTCTCCCAAACCTTGAAAGAAGCATTATTTTGTGTAGAAGAAGAATCCTGTAAGTGTTGATAGCCCGTTATTAGCATAAAGCAATGAATGTGCAAAAAATATTATAAAAAAAATCAAATCCATTACAATCTTGAGCAATGAATGTTAAAAAACAGTCTTAACAGCATTAAGTTGAGTTTTTTTATGACCATGTTCGTGAATTAGATTTTCGCATAAAATAACCTCAAATGTCATAGCAAAAATGCCCACAAGTTTGACAAAGGAGAAAAGGATGACCTGTTGTTGCATTGAGCTATGCTTTTTATGCAACAGGCAAAAATGAATTGAGTTGTACCTTTTACCGCAGATAAGATATTAGATTTTCTTATAAAATGACATCAAATGCCATTAGAAAAATGGCAAAAAACTTAGAAAAGGACAAACTAGAAGTAGCGCACCCTAACTAACCATTCAATGATGAATGGGAAAGAAGAACATGCAAATAAATGTATGAGCAAGTGGGCATGGATAACATTAAGACATATTAGAGAAAGTTAGGTTAGATACCTTTGTACGGCAAAGTTCTATTCTGTCATTACGAGGCTTTTTATTTATTATGCTTCGTAAGATAGAATTTTCTCCTTCTCCAAGTGGAAATTTCTTGCCAAAATTCTGTGTTTTCTCCATGATGACTGGGTTTTTTTTACTAATATCCTGGGAACTGAAATTCTTGGACATCATTTCTTCACGGATCAGAATAGTTGATGCCACTTGGCCATCTTCGGGTGATAAAGTTTGTTTCTGATTAAAAGCATATTTCTGCTTCTGTAAACTCACAACACTATCTCTGACATCTACATCCCGATCCTTGCTACCAGATAAATCAGCAGAAAAATTGGATGGAAGAAAGTTACCATTGAAATGATTGGTATGTGCATCTATTTCATAAGCATTTGCCTTTTTAGGAATTTTCTTCTTCAGCCAATGCATCAGCAAAGGCCCGTCATCTTCATCATAGAAGTCTTCATGTTTGTCTTTCCTTTTAACAGATTTAAGATGATTTCTTTGATGAGCACAACGATTTATCCTATCCATATGGGTAACAGAATCACACTCATACTCATATTCATCCAAGGAACTTTGTAATTTGCTTTTGCCTCTGACAGACTTTGAGGCATTATTTTGATCAGCACTGTCATTTGCGTGATTTAAAAGAAGAACTTTCTCCTCTGATGTAATGTGTCCTTTTATGAAAGCATGCTGAATAGTCTTTGCATCTCCATCTAGAGTATTTCCAATCGTATGCTGTGTTTCACTTCTTATGATATCTTCCAGAAAGCGAACTTTTCTAGCCTTCTTATTGCGCTTGTTTTCAACCTCATTTTCTATTTGATGTTTATCATCAGTAACACCCATATACTTTGAGCCATCAACAGATGCTCTACAGATTCTCTTATCTTGGCAGCAGGCACCACAGCACAATGTATGAGCTGGATCAGCATCTACAACATCATTTTTTCCAGCAACCATATCCACCTTCGTATGTCCTTTCATGAAATCATTTTTTGTTCTCTTTTCTACCCTTCTTCTTTTAGGCGCCTTATATTCTTCTGACCTTTGTAATGTGAACTTGAATCTGATGGATGTGGCATCTCCACCAAGTAACTTGGAATGACCAATCTTATTTAGTTTAGTTTCTTTATGTTTGACTAAAGCAGTGCTTAAAACATCTTTTAGATAGGCAACCCCTAACTTTTTCCTGCCAACAGAATTTCTATATTCTCTTTTTCTTTTGTTGGGAGCAATGCGTTCATTAGAAACACCGTTAGCTTTGCTTACAACAATTTGAATCTCATTTTGACTATCCTGATCACCTTTGTGACCTAAGAAGAAAATAAGCAGAAATAGTGCTAATTAGAGCACAAATTCAGATGAGAAAATTGTCTTAGGGAGCAAGAATAACCTTTACCTTCTTCCATTGGATACCTTTGCAGACATTCATTTTCTTCCTTTCCAACCCTGCTGAAATTAACAAAACAATCGTTTATCTTTAAGATTTCTTTTAGGTTGTTTTCTTTAGAAATTTGTGGCAGTTTAGACGACACTTTTCTTGCATCAAGCTGAGACCTTTCAGTAGCATTTCCCAGCAATGAGTTATTGTTACTTTTCTCATCTTCATTTTGTACACTCATAGCTCCATCAGTAGCCATATGGGCTGTAGAAGCAATGACCTCACAAACACAATTCTGACAACCCCACCACCTAAATTTTGCAACAGGTAGAGGAGGACACACATTGGCGGTTTCCAGTGATGCATAATTATGAAGCAAAAATGGCCAACAATTGCTGATATCTCTTTTGCGAACCTCAGCAACATATCCGCTGCATCAACAAATGAGATGACTAACCATAAAACAGCTTTACTAAATTCACATGCTTAATATAGAGAAGCCATAGAGAAATATTAGCAAAAGCAGCAAATCTTATAGGTCTATTAACTGCCATTTTTCTAACAGTAATTACAAAATTGGAAGAGAATAACGCATCATGAGTATCAACTAATTTTTCATCGTTGTTCAACAGAACATCTAAGAAGATAAAACTGTCCAACCAGAAGAAGATGAAAAAGATAAAAGAAATTTTTCAACAAAACCATGTTGGCATGCATGCACAGTCAACAAGGCAATCGAAGGGTGGGACAAGAAAGCTATACAGACACCCCACACAATAGATTTCTGAAAAGTAGTAACAATTTAACAAAAATACATAGGATGGGACTGAGAGATGCATGTTTTCCAACAGTTTTTTATTTAAAAGTTTACCGAATAGTAAAATGCTTGCATTCATTTCGCTGTTTTTCATCATCAACCTCAACAATCTTATTGGCTTTTGATGCTACTGGCGAATGCGCGGAATTGGTAATGATGGCAGTATTCTCAAATCTACAATGGGGTTCCTGTAAGAAACTTACTGCCATCCCATGAAAATAAGAATATAGTTTTACTGTCCAGCACAACCTGCATGAAGAGGAAAACAGCTTAGTTACTCATTTTCTTACCTAGAAAGATGTTTTTGGCTGGCAACACATCAAAATTTATAAACTAGAAAAGGTGAACACCAAAAATTCATTGACTAATGCTTTATCTGCCAAAAAAATTCAACACTAATTCAGCACATAAGACACGTAAATTGAGTTTGCAATCCACTACAGATAGTGTTATATCCTGTGGGTTCCAACTTGTTCAGTTGGAATGAGAACGATTCCTGGCTATCAATTAATATATAAGGAAGATTTGCATACATACCACTCAATTTCTATGTATTTACATACCTACACCTAAACTTCAATTTGTACATATATGTAATCTTACCTATGCAAAAGGTGTATTTCATTTTTCAAAAGTTAAAAAAGTTGTATTTTTTAAGTTATATGAAAATTTTGGATGGTATAAATCTAAAAAATAAAATTTAAGTGTTAGGTATGTAAATACATAAGACTTCGGTGGTAATATAAAAATGCGCTTATAGTTTTTCTTGTCTTATGTTTTGACTTGGTGACAAAGTTTTGGGTGAATAAATAATTATTGTAATTCATTTACTTCTTAGAAGGTGTGATCAGAGAATGCTTTAAAAGTCCATATGGTTAAAAACCAAATATGAATCCGGCACATATGGAAAGGTTTTCTTTCTAGAATTATAAAATGTATGTACATAATAAATTCAAATACAACAGCTTTTATCTAAATTTTGGCAGTTAACCAGCCACTCGTTTGAAAAAAATAACAACATGAGAATGCGAGGCCGATTATGAATAACAAAACTCATCATCTTCAAACTTTTACTCATCATTACATGAGTATGGCAGTTCAGATAACCTAAGAATGCATAAGGAAAGAAAAAGATATATGGCAATATCTAAGCAGCTGTTAATCCCTAATACAAAGCCCAAAATCATGAATATTTACTCAATGCAAGAAGATAAACGTGGGAAATAAATCTAAGTCAGACATTGACACACAAAATAAAAGTATTCATCTTATACTATTCAATATCATCTAACATATGGTAAATATCTCTTCTAAAATAAACCGATCAATTTTCGAATGAGGAACTGTTCAGTAAGAAGATATAATGAATTTGATACGAAAAAGATTCTTCAAACAAACGACCCAGTGCCACATGAAGAGCAAAAAGTCTGAATTGTTCGCACTTGATTAAGTAACAATGCTCTCCTCGCTGTTTTCAATAATCAGTAATTCCTGAAAAGTAACCAGCTCAATCATGGCTGGCCGCAAAAATCAGGAGGAGAACACCGAAAGATAAAATCAAGTGACCCTAGAGAAGAGAACGAGTAAGGCGACAACAATATCACATAAGAATTGGCGTCACTGGGAATTCAAATAAGCCCTGCGCCGTGCTCGAAAAGATACCATGTTCCTCAACCTCACCTGATCACCGTCCTCCTCCGTTGCAACGAGAGAGAGAGAGAGAGAGAGAGAGAGAGAGAGAGAGCGACTGAGCGAGCAGCACACACAAAGATCAGAGGGGATGAAGGAAGCATACCGTTACTGTTGCCGGACACCGACTACAGATCGGCAGGGTCGCCGGAGAAACAGAAAGAATGAAGGTTCGGTGGCCGCAAAGAATCAAATGGTCCGGCTAATCGAATTGGGAAAGCAGAAGCCAGTCGAGCACCTTCAGTCGCACGGGGCCTGCTGTAACGTGAAGGGAAAAGGAAATTCTAAAATAATGGAAATTTTCTATAAAATAAATATATATTTATTTTATTTCACAAAAAACTAATAACTGAATATATTAAATTTATTTTTTATTTTTAAAACATTTATGGATGAAAATATTATTTATTTTATTAGAAAATTTTGACTTTATATGACTCATAATACTCAAAATTAGTGAAATTTATTTGATATTTATTAACATAAAAAAATATTTTAAAGTTTATTTCTAATCAAATTATTTCAGCAGTTATACTATTAATAGTTCATCTAGAATGCTATTAGTTCAAATCTAATTAATTTGAATCAAATTTGAAAAATTTAGCTAATTTGAATTAGGTTTGGCTAGAGTTTGAGTCAAGTTCAAGTTTTGTTCGAATTGGATATGAATCGTGTTTGAATCCAATTTGAACGTATTTGAATCTCGGTCAAGCCTAAGTTATCGATGATAGATAGAAGATAATGTAATCTTAGTGGCTTATACAACATATTGCAATCAAATTGTTATAACACAATAAATTGATATTCATAAAGTATAAGACAATTGAGAACCATCTGACAATTAGAACACAAAACAGTGCATATTAAAAGGCACAGCTCAATAGACCTTAATGGAAATTATCAATCAGAGCATATATAATACGTATATAGTGTATAAATATATATATATTTTTTTTTCAAGGGTTGAATTGGTAAAAAATTGAAGCATATTTAAATTGTGATTATTAAGGAGAAAAAAATGAGGGGTTTTTTTCCTATTTAATCTTATTGTAAAAAAAAGAAGATTGTATACAGGGAAAATTACAAAGAAACACACAATTCTTATAGATTTACGTATCTCACATCTAAAGTTTCATTTTTACACACACACAGTACTTTACCTATAGATGTAAAGATTGATTTGACTATTAAAATGTGATAATGAGTGTTATTTTTATATGCTGCTTGTAAATATGAAACTTTTTATTGTGTGAGATAGGAAAATCCAAAAGATTTGGGTGCTATGTATGTGAATGCCCCTTATATTTATTTTTAAATTTTAGATTTTCTCAAAATACTTTTTTCTTCTTTCTTTGACCTATATAGGCCAAGGAGAGGAGGAAGGATGGGGGAGAAAAAAAAAAAGTTGTCCCCATCCTTGCCTGGCATGTGATATGAGTTCTTTTTTTTTTCGATCTTTTTTTGTGAAGAAGCAAAAGAAAGTTGTCACAAAAGTTATCCCCGATTTTGTTCAGCAGGACCTTCGGGATCTTCTTTTGCGGTCTTCTTTCAAGAAAGCCCTCCTGAAAAGATGTAAGATCTGTCCTAGGTTGTATAGCTGGAGCATTTCCTTGGCAGCGTGAACATCTAATGGAAAATCATATAAAATCCACCAATGATGGTTGACCTATCTGAGATTGTTAGTTGAAGCTTTTGTTTGATAGTCGTAACTTATTATGAAAGAGTTCAAAGGAAATTCACCAAGGGTTTTTAACATATCTGAGGCTATCGGTCGATGCTTCGGCTTGATGACCAAAACATATGATGGAAAAAGTTAAATTGAGTCCTTTTGTGATCAATTAGTCTTTAATAAGGAGATAAAGATGATGTACGTTTCTCAAGATTGAGACGTAATTTGCAATTGATTGTAATTTTCTAAGAATATGGTAGCAATCATAATAAAAAATGGTGTTGACAACTTGTTTGTTGTTGCTTTTGAATTTGTTGTCCTTCGGCGAGGGCATTTTCCACAAGACCTTGTAAAACATCCCATGTATTGAATATTGAAAAGATCAGCTTCTGGATACAGTTGAAGTGGAATTATACTATGGTGAGGGTGCTGAGAAAGCGTTATTTGTAAAATTTGTTAGCTCTGAAAGTGACTGTAGAAGACTTGTTGTCTAAATTAAATATAGAATGGCTACCCCGCTACATTTGTGTCAGAGATTTTAATGTGAATGATCTATTGAGACTGCAGCGAAGGTTGCCCCCTGCAGCCTAGAAGAAGTTGTCATAAACTTTGTGTCTGAATAAGATGTGAGAAGATTACCCCACCCCACTATAATCATACCTTAGACATTGACATGAATGACCTTTCGAGACTGTAATGAATGTCACCCCCATATCAAAGGATGTTTTAGAAATAAGCTTCAAAAGGTGCAGAGAATGTTCCTTCACCAGTTGGATGATGTATATTATTGGAAAACGAGGTGGAGGCTTGAAGTCTCATATTTGAAGATAGTGTCGAGCAAAAATTTATTTTCTACAGACAACACCAAACTAATGCATGCTAGAAAAATCACTGCAATAGAGTAATGAATTATCGTTTTAGCATTGCACAAAAGTTAAGCACACACTTCGATAAAAGTAAACAACCATTAGCAACACAATAACTTTTTAAGTGAAAAACCATTGTGATAGCCAACATGGGGGAGCTCAAGAGGAGTCCCTATAGGACCAACACATGTAGGATCCAAAATAGGGATTATCTTGGTCTCATAGCACCATAAAGGTAATTTTGTGATTAGCTTCCTCATTAAACCCCAATTATAACAAAATACCAATTTTACCGAAATTCCCAATTTGGCCTTTTAGCCCCAAACTTTTCCATAATTACTGGAACCCTAAAGTTCTCAAAATTACTCAAATCCTCAATATCTATCCAAAAAACATCCCAAACCACTCAAATTATCCAAAATACCCCCAAAATTTCTAAAAAATTACCAAAATGGCCCTCATGGCCTAAAAAATCCCAAAACCTCCCAAATCATTCCAAACATCTCCAAAACCAATCCTAACCACCCATTGGGCCCAATTTGAACAAATTGAGTAATTTTGACCAAAATCCCAATTTTACCTTTAAAGGCCCAAATTCACCCCCAATTCCCACCAAATTGATTTCAAACTTCCCCAATTTCAAATCCAAATCAAATTTCATCATGTCCCAACCCAATTGAAATCAAATTCTAGCCCAATTTAATCCAATTTCATATCCAAATCCCAAGCCTAATTCAAATGCCTCAAAATTGTAAGAAAAAATTCTACCAAATTGAACTCTTTAAACCATTCAATTTCACCAAATTCACTCCCTCCACTCTTCATAACATTCCCCTAGACCAAATTGAACCCTCAATTGACATACAAACAAACTCAAACCAAGCATAAATTAAACCCAAACCAAAACCCCCAATTTTTGCCCATAAGTCCAAATTCCTCCAAATTGAACTCCATAAC